>JAXQQM020071393.1:0-83800 GCA_034641835.2 Pinus albicaulis
CATTTTGATGTATATTTGATATCCATTCAGGTATTTAATTTTAATTTTTCAATTTCTAAATTTTTTATGAAAGTTTGGTTTTTAGTGCAAAATTGGCAGTTAAATTAGGCAGCAAGCTCTATGGTTGATGTGGTTACGGGACACTTGGGAACGAATTGAATGCATGGATGGACAGCTTGAGACTAGGATTAAGCCAGCTATGCTTAGTTCGAACAGAACAAGCTTTATTAGGCCCATTTGGTGCTAGTCAATCATGACTAGTCATTCAGAAATCCCATTAAAATAGGGCAGTTTTGAGATTCTATGGGATTGGCCATATTTCTTGGGATAAGAATAATGAATTCGACTTAGATAGGTGGATGAGATTAGATGGGTTTTTTTGAGTGAAAATAGATCAGTTTGTTTCATGAGACTTCTTATTTAAAGCCAAAACTTTGATGGCTTATGTATTATTGACTTATTATACTTTTATATTGTGACAACTTTGGATTGAGGAGTTAATTTGAAGATTTGTGTTGTTATTATTTTGCTGTTCAATGCTATGGATGTGTAACTGAAGTTAAGCTTCTGAGATCACTTATCAAGTGTGCAAGGCAAGGGTGGAAGGGCCCCCATTCCAAGCTAAGTACACTTTCTTGTTAACTAGTTTTATTTCCTTATGATTGTAGAACTGGTTTTTCAAAGCTTTATTTCAGATTGCTTCATGGTTCATGCATAATGATTGATTTCATTAGTTCATAGCTTATTCATCACTTTATCAAGTTGGAAAAACAGGTGTTCAAGTTGAACATCCCTTCTACTAAAATGGTGAATTACAATTAGTTTCTTTGGTTTGCATGCAAGTAGTTTCTTATTGTGATTTTGAGTATTAAGATGAGATAAATTATGATGATAATTTGTGTGTCTCTTAAGTTAGAGCTTCTTTCATTAACAATTTATCCATCTTAAGTTCTTGAGTTTAATCTGAGTTCATTAAGAGATAGTTGAGGCAAAGGTGGACTTCTTAGTCAGAATGCTCTCAATATTTTTCCTCTACTTTGAACAAGTTGAATTAGAGTTGTAGGATGTATTTCTTTTGAATAAATTATCTTTCAAGGTTTGATTATATCTGATCTTCACATATAGTGAATTTTCCTCAAAGCATAAACAACCCGGATTGATAATAAATAATTGTGTTAGTTTAGGTACATAAATTAGCTCAACATTTTGGCGCCGTTGCCGGGGAGGCAAATATCGGCATAGTCAATAGAGAGAAAAAAAAAAACAAAAACGGTAGTTACACTTTTTAGTTATGTTTCTTTATGCCTAGACATAGAGATCCTCATGGTAGATTTATTAAAAACCCCCCACAAATAGAGATAGGATCATCAAACACCCCAGTTACTGGTAATCCAATAATTGAGGAATTGGCAGAAAAACAAAGAAGTGGACAAAGATTAACTTTGATTGAGAGGCAAAATTTGTTAGCTTGGGAAGCAAAGCAAAAACAATCTTCAAATTCTGGAAAACAAAAAGAAATTATCAAAGGAAAACAATCTTTATTTCCATCCATAAATCCTCCTATCTTCGAGCAACCTGAAACTCCACTTAAAATTGAAACAAATCAACCAATGGCAGAAGAGGGACATGGATCTATTATTCTCACTCCTGAACAACGAGCTGCATATGAAAGACAACAAATGAAATGGAGAAGAAAGAGAGAGGAGGCAAAACAAGAAAATGATAGAAAAATGGAAAACGATCGGAAAAGACAAGAAGATGGTAATGATCGAGAGACTACCTTTGGCTTTCCAATAATAGACACAAGTGCAATATTAGGAGAAGAAGTGAAAATGAAAAATATTCCACCTTCTGTATTGCCAAATTTTTATGGAATGTCCACGGAAGATCCTGATGCATTTATGTTTGAATTTGATATTCTATGTAGAACATATGGATACAATGATGACATTCATAAACTTCGTCTTTTCCCTGCAACATTAAAAGCAGCAGCTTTGAAATGGTTTATGGGTTTAGGAGAACAAACAATAGCTTCTTGGGATGATATGAGATCAGTCTTCCTTAAAAAATATCAAACTTATTGTAGATCTAGAGATTCAAAGGAAGATATTTTCAGAATGACACAACAAGAAGATGAAAGTTTAGAAGAATATTTGGAAAGATTTTTATATAATCTACAGAAATCTAAACAACACTCTCTAAATCAAGAAACCATTTGAACAATCTTTCTCAAGGGTATAAGGGATGAATACCTTGACATCTTGAATGTGATGGGTAAAGGAGACATTTCAAACCTACCATTCGAAGAAATTGTTGACTTATGTCAAAAATATTCTAGAGGAAGAGCAAAAACAGGAAGAAGAGAAGTAAGTTCAAAAGCAGCAAAGTCAGCTGCAGGAGGGATAACAAGAGCTGAAATAGGAAGCTTATTGGAAAACTTCAAAACAGATCTCTTGAGTACATTAGGGACACAAGTGGATGTGCTAAAGGCAAATAAGAAGAAAGAAGAACAAGAACAAGCTCTAGCAATCTTTTGTCCCAAATGTAGAAAGAAACATCCATTGAGAGAATGTCCTTTGGATAGTGTTCAGAGTGTTCAGGTTTGTGGTCTTTGTACAGGAAATCATTCCACAGAAAATTGTCTAAGATTGAAAGAATTACAAATGAATTCAATGGAAGAAGTGCCAGGAATAGAAGGTTTTTATTATGTAGCACCACGAAGACCATGGCAACCTAGGATGCCTCAACAAAATCAACAACAATACCCTCAACAAAATTACCTTTATCCACCTCAAAATCCTTGGACCCCTCCAATGCCATGGCAAGCTTGGCCTCCACAACAATATCCACAACAACCTGCACAAGGTTGGAGAGGATATGGTTATGGAAACCAGCCACCTCAACAGTATCAACAACAATACCAACAACAATACCAACAGCCATTTACATATCCACAATATCCACAATCCATACCATTTCAACAACAACATTCTGCATATCCACAATCCATCCCATATCCGCAGCAGAATCCTCCACCGTTGTTGACCCAACCACAACAGTTACAGCTACCCACAAATCAACCCAAACCAACTCAATTACCAGCCCAACCAATTGCAAATCCAAATAATAAGGTGGACAAAGCTGCATACATTGTAGAGGAAGCAACATGTTTTCCCACATATTCAATTCTTCCTCTTAATGAAGTCCATCTAAGGTCTGGAAAAGTGCTTAAAAAGGATTCTCCTCCAATTATAGAAGAACCAACTAAACAAGGAGAATCACCTGAAACATCACAAACTAAGATACAAATTCAGAAAGGAACAAACATTACAACACAAACACCACCTTATCCTGAAAGGTTAGTGGAACAACAAAAAGAAATAACCCTTCCCGAATTTGATATTTTAGATGAGTTAAAAAATGCTTATGTAAAAATTCCTTTGTTAAAGGCAATTAAAGAAATACCAATATATGCTAAAACAATAAAGGAATTGTGCATTAAGAAATCACAGAAAAAGAAGAAGGATCCTACTACAATCCAAGTCATTGGTAAACTAGCAAGTCTCATGTCTACACAAACCATGGTAGAAAAATATATTGATCTTGGTATCCCTATGGTTACTATATCAATAAATAATTTCTCAGTACCAAACACATTAATAGACTTGGGAGCAGCTATAAATGTAATGACAATGGAGACAATGAAAACTTTGCATTTGAACAACATTAGATCAACCTCTACAATCTTAGAACTAGCAGACAGATCTAAAGTTGTTCCTGGAAGAATATTGGAAGATATCATAGTCTCTTTGGATTCATGGGAGTATCCTGTTGACTTCCTTATCTTGCAACCAAAAACAAATTTGGGAGGACATCCTCTAATCTTAGGCAGACCATGGTTAGCTACCGCTAATGCCTTCATAGGATGCAGATCAGGAAGTATGATTATTTCACATGGAGATGAAAGGAAACATATTGCTCTTTATTCACCTACACAATCAACTTCTTTAGAATCAGTGCTTGAAGCTCAAGAAAAACAGCAAACTAAATCAGTTTTAAGTATAAATCAATTCTTTGATTTAAGAGAAGAAGAAGAGAATGAAGACTTAATGGATCTTTTCATTTCAGAACCAAGTATTTCAGAGCAGCTTAGAGAAGTTCAATATGAAGCTGCAAATAACCTTTTGAATCAATGCTTTTAGGAAACTTGTACTGTTCAAACTTTGCGGAAATCTTTTATAGACATCTTTCCTGTAAATACAATCTCCAATCCAACAATAAAAAAAATTGAGGTAAGTCCTGGAAAACATTTAAACATTGGAAACCAGTTGCAATCAGCACAAGAGCAAGAGGTAATTGCATTATTACAGAAATATTCAAAAGCTTTTGCCTGGGATTATACTGACATGCAAGGAATCCATCCTAGCACATGTGTCCACCACATCTATACAGATGATTAACTCAAACCTGTAAGACAACCTCAAAGACGAATGAATCCCATGATGAAAGAAATAGTGAAAGAAGAACTGCAAAAATTGTTAAATGTTGGATTCATCTATCCTATTTCAGATAGTCAATGGGTTTCTCCACTGGTTATTGTACCAAAGAAAAATGGAAAGTGGAGGGTATGTGTGGATTATCGAGAATTAAACAAAGCTACATTAAAAGATCATTTTCCTCTACCATTCATTGATCAAGTGTTAGACTCTTTGGCTGGAAAGAAATTCTTCTCTTTCTTGGATGGGTTTAGCGGGTACAACCAGATTAGAATAGCAACAGAAGACCAAGACAAGACAACATTCACTTTCCCATGGGGAACCTATGCATATAATGTTTTGCCATTTGGTTTATGTAATGCACCTGCAACTTTTCAACGAGCAGTACTTGCAATCTTTGCTGATCTAATTCATGAATGTGTAGAGGTTTATATGGATGACTTCACAGTTTATGGAAACACATATAATGATTGCCTAAATAATCTTGAGAAAGTTCTAAAACGATGCATTGAAACAAATTTGTCATTAAGCAATGAGAAATGCTATATGATGTTAACAGAAGGAATAGTTCTGGGACACCATATTTCTGCTTCAGGAATTAAAGTGGATCCAGCAAAAATTCAAGTCCTAGTAAACTTAATGCCTCCTACAACACAAAAAGAGGTAAGAAGTTTCTTAGGCTATGCAGGCTATTATAGACGATTCATTGAAAACTTCAGTAAAATAGCCCAACCTCTGTTTAAACTATTAGCAAAAGATATTGAATTTCATTGGACAAATGATTGTCAAAATGCATTTCAAAATCTGAAAGAAAAATTATCAGTTGCACCCATTCTCCGTGGGCCAAACTGGTCTTTGCCATTTCATATATCAACTGATGCATCTGATACTGCGATAGGTGCCTCTCTTGGACAGAAAGAGAACTTGTTCAATTATGCAATATACTTTATAAGCAAGAATCTAACACCTGCAGAATTGAACTATACAGTCACAGAGAAAGAAATGTTAGCCGTTATACATGCAGTAAACAAATTCAGACACTATATAACAAGATATCAAGTTTTCATTCATACAGATCATTCAGCAATCAAATACTTGATGAATAAACCCATAACCAATGGAAGAATAACAAGATGGTTACTGTTATTGCAAGAATTTAATATCACAATACAAGACCGGCCAGGCAAGGAAAATCAAGTGGCTGACTTTCTGTCCCGCATATATTCACCCAATGATCCAAATCCGGTTGCAGATAACTTTCCCGATGAACACTTGTTTGCCATCACAGTAAGAACACCATGGTTTGCAGACATTGCAAACTATTTATCTTCTGGAAAGTTTCCAACTCAATTCACTAAAAAGCAAAGACACAAAATTGTTAGAGAAAGCTCTAGGTATAGTTGGGTAAATGGTGATTTATTTTATACTAGTTCAGATTTGATAATTAGAAAATGTGTGCGAGAAGATGAAATATTAGACATTCTAAGAGCATGTCACGATGAACCATGTGGTGGCCATTTTGCAGATAAACGAACAGCATATAAGGTGCTGCAACTGGGCTACTACTAGCCATCCATCTTCAAAGACTCTAAGAAATATGTCAAGCAATGTGACAGTTGCCAAAGAACAGGGAGACCAATCACAAGAGATGAGATGCCACTGAAGCCACAGGTCCTCATAGAACCATTTGAGCAATGGGCACTTGACTTTGTTGGACCCATCAATCCACCATCAAATGGAAAGAAGTACATCTTAGTATGTACAGATTATGTAACCAAGTGGGCAGAGGCTAAAGCAGTGAACAGAGCAACAGAAGATACGGTGGTCACCTTTCTTTTTGAAGAAATCTTTGTCAGATATGGAGTACCTAGACAAATTGTAACAGATCAAGGAACACAATTTACATCAAAGTTGGTACGAGATCTAACAGATAAATACAAGATCAAACATAGGAAATCTACACCATATCATCCTCAAGCAAATGGGCAGGTTGAATCAACAAATAAAGTCCTAGAAAATATCATGACAAAAACAGTACAGCTGAACAGAAAAGATTGGTCTGAAAAATTACAAGATGCATTATGGGCCTATAGAATCACATGGAAGAATACAACTGGTTTTAGTCCATACCAGTTAGTATATGGAAAAGAGGCCTTATTGCCTATAGAGTTTCAAATACAAACATACAGACTAGCAGCTGAACTAGGACTAGACCTGACAGAAGCATAACAGCAGTGGATCATGGAACTGAATCAATTGGATGAGCATCGTCAACAAGACATAGAACATACTACATTGGTGCAACAACAAAGAATGAAGTGGCACGACAGATATATCAAAACAAAGACATTTCGCAAGGGAGACTGGGCATTACTTTTTGACTCCAAATTCAAAGACTTCAAAGCAAATTTCACAACACACTGGCTAGGCCCATATGAAATTGATGAAATCTTTGACAATGGAGCAGTCAAAATCAAGACAATCGACCAGGACTCCACCTCCTTTATAGTGAATGGACATAGGCTCAAAGTTTATAATAGGCCTATCAGTAAAGAAGCATTTATGAAACAACTGACAGAAGATACAGAACTGGAAGTCATGGCACACCAGGCTCAGCCATCTTCCAGTCCTGTAGTTGAATAAAAAAAAACACATATAAAAAAAACATAAAAAATAATAAAAAATAAAATAAAAAATAAAAAATAAAAAATAAACATAAAAAAATAATTTGTTTGCTAGTGAAAACCAGGCAACTGGCACTAAGCAAACACGAATTCATAGGGGAAAACCAGGGCAACTTGGACTCTATGAATTCCTTTTTCTTGTTCTGCTGTTCTCACATAATTTCAATACAGGTACTCTCCATCAACAACTGACTTGAGGACAAGTCACATCTTAAACAAGGGGGAGACTTGCATCAGATCTTTAGCTGGAAAGCTGAAGTATAAAAGGAACTTGCATTGTCAACAGAGGAACCTGAAATAAGAAATCATTACAGAGGGACCTGAAAGACCTGCTAATGTCGAAACAACATGTGCATATTCTGTAAAAGCAGTGCAGAGGGACCTGAAACAAAGAATCATTACAGAGGGACCTGACTAACAATTCAAGAACCAGAGCATGAAGAACAAGGAGAAGCAATAAAGTTTACTTTTTGATCCATCTACAACATCTGATCAATTGATTTCATTCCACTTGTACAGACATCATCCAGGGGAGTATATGTATAGTCATTTTGTGCTTGAAAATTCAAATTTTTCTTAGAAATTTTTAGTTTTTGTTAAGTCAAAATTAGTACCTGAGGATATTCATTATCATTTCATATCCTATATTCCCTATACATACTCTATAACCCTTATACATCATATTCCATTTCATTTCCATATATATTCCTTAACCCTAAGTATTTTTCTTTAAAGAGCTTAAAAGACCAAACTGGGACAACTTTTCAACCTGCACATACAACTCAAGCATTAGTAATGGTGATAATTTTAAATATGACCTAAGATGGTCATTTTAAAATTATAAAGATATGCTATATAATCCAAACAAAAATCATGCGCTATATGGAAATCAAAGTAAATATATACCATAGTCCAAATGGTATGCATGCGCCATAGTTATATATATATCATAACCCAAAACGCATATGATATAAGTGGTATAAGTAAAGGCATATGGTATATGATATAAGAAAAGGCGCATATGAGAAATGGTGGACGGCCGCGTAAAAACTATATGGCATGACTACGCATAATGGTTATGATCTGGCAGGGTATTGTGAATTGGTAATTGCATACACTCATTGCAATACAAAAATATCATTGCACGCATGAGCACACGACGGTGGCAATAACGTTAGACGCATAAAATGATGATTTGGCATCCTCATGACACAGTCGGGTGACTGGTCAAAGAGGACGGCCATACCAACCACGTATTGCAAACACCAATGAACAAAGGCGCACAGTACACTCATGAACTCGGTCAATTCATGACCGTTTAGACCTCATTCCTCATTGCCAAAGAGCTCAGAGAGAAGGCGTTTGAAGCTGCAAGCTAGTGAAAATCATTCCGGAGAAGTGAGAAGGCGAATTTAAAGAAGGAAATCGTTCCGGGTTTAACGTTCAGAGATAGCAGATTTTCAGGATCCAGTCAGATAACAGTGAAGTTTATTTACGCTCGGTGACTGTGGGATATGTGTGTGATTGCTTGTCATTAACTGTTAAATCCTTTGCCTTGCCACCAGTTTAATTGACCGAAGTAATAGGGATTTGGAGCGCCCGGTTACACTCCACGCGCTCGTTGACAGTCAGGTAACGCTACAAATCCGTGTTATCTCCAGTTGACAGCACTTACGAATATGTTGATAGATTTTGATGCGTTCATCCTGGTATAGAAAGCATTAGTTAAACAAGCAGCATTTAAAGTCTAGAACTATTGCATGCACAACACATTAGCGGGTTTCGGATTGTATGTGGAATGTGGTGCATTAAAAACAAAGAGTTAGTTCGTAAAACAGGGGAGGCAGAGTTCACGTATAGCGCCGAGAGTTGTTTAAATGCGCGTTGTTGATTGATTAACCATTGTTTCAATTACACACCCTTTGCTGTGCGCTGTCAACTGTGGATGCATGATATATTTGTGGCCTCTGTTATGAACCCTTGCTGCCACTGCATTTTTGTTTTTGTTTTAACTAAAACAGGGGATCGAATGCCCGATTGTCAAGTGAACTATTGGTTGCCAAAGGGAGTCGGGTTGTTGAACCATTTAAAAATGCTGTGTTTATATTTGGCCGAAAATATATATACAATTTTCAATCTTTCATGCTAAGGCCGAGAGCCTTTTTTCATTTTTGTGGTTTTGATGATGAGGCCGAAAGCACTCTTCAGTTTTTTGTTTTATATACACAGTAAATCATGTTTTTTTGGCGATGAATAAACATGGTTATTGCTGCATGTGTATTTAATTTAAAAAACAGAGACCAGTATATTAACAGAAAAATATACAGGTGTTGTTTGCATTAAACAGGGGATTCAAACAGTGCTTTTGCAAGGGAATATAATAGAGGTTAAAAAAGGGCAGAGTTGAGTTGAGTCAGAGGAGGAAGGTAAGCTTCTTTGCTTCCAGAATTTCATTTTAAAAAAACGATAGTCATAAATTTTTATTGTTAAAATGAAGTTAGTAACAGCAGAGGCCTACATTGATTGGTTTACAGAAACAATGACAAACAGAGTAGAGCCAAAATTTCAGATAGAAAGATGGGGAAAAGAGACTATAGAAAAACTTTATCAGGCAGGGATGATAGGCTTCTTACAGAAATTTAATGGCCATTCTGAGGAGTTAACCAAAGACTTTATAAATAATTTCAGTCAAGACCAGACTCGAGTAGGAGAAATCATTGTCCCGGTAACCCAAGAATACTTGTCCAAAGCCTTAGATTTGCCAATGATAGGGGAGAAGTATTACAAAGGCCTACACTTCAAGGAGAAAGCGTGGACTTTCTTCCTTGAGAAAAACCGGAAGGGGACATTTGATAGGACAAAAGGGATACCCAGGGAGTGGTTTAATGAACCATGGGGAGAATTGGTCTTGGTCATCCAAAATTTTTTGACTTGTGATAGAGGATATAGTGTTGCCCACTTGTATCATGTCAGACTTCTACAGCATATTAAGGGAGAGGATAGGATTAATTTGCCTTACTTCCTATATAAGAGCCTCTTGAGAATGATTGAAACAGCAAAACATGAACACAGGCCTAAAGCAGGACAAATTTACCATCAAGGATTGATCAAAATCCTAGTTGAGTATCAGGTGAGGTCACAGGGCATAGTATGGAGAGAGTTCATGTCTAAAAATCAGTTCATTGAACAGATTAAGGAAGTACAGGATAAAACAGAGCAGGAAAACAAAGGATTGATGAACTCACCCTTGTATCCCAGAACAAGAGCTAAACAGCAGAATAACATGGCCATGCAGGAAAATGAAACATCTGTTATGTCTATTCCTAAAAGATTTATGAATAAAAGACCCATTGACTTAGACAAGGAAGAAGAAATATATTCCCCAAGACAACAAGAAGAAAATGATATTGCACAAGAAGTATTTGAAGAGGATTCTTCATATGATGATGCAGCAGCAGCATCACTAATGAAAACAACACAAGATTTTGAAAAAGAAATCAATGATGGAAGAATCAGGGATTTAACTGACCAATTGGAAATTAGCAAAATTGTGGAGAAACAATTAAAAGAGGAAAACAAGGCAAATAAGAAAGATAATGCTAAATTGGTTAAGGCAAATGAAAAATTAAAAGAAGAATTGGGGAGACTGAAACGGAAAAATGATCTACTTTCTAAACAAGCATTTAAGTGGTTAAAGGAAAAGAATATGTGGCAGGCAAAGTATGAAAAACAGAAGGTCAAAGCAGCTTTGTTCAGGGAAAGACATGACACAGGTTTGGATTGTTTGGCCAGGGCAACACAACAAGAAGCATCTACAGGTACAGCATCTACTACAGAGAGAAGAAGGTCAAAGAGAAATAAACAAGCATGGGGACATGCTTGATGATAAGCAAGGGAGAGATGTTGGGCCTTAGTTTTGGTCTTATTTTTGCTCAAAGAAACTTACTAATCCATCTATTTCCCATCCATTTTCCCTTCATTTATTCCATTTTGATGTATATTTGATATCTATTCAGGTATTTAATTTTAATTTTTCAATTTCTAAAGTTTTTATGAAAGTTTGGTTTTTAGTGCAAAATTGGCAGATTCAGAAATTCCCGTAATAGCTCTATGGTTGATGTGGTTGCAGGACACTTGAGCACGAATTGAATGCATGGATGGACAGCTTGGGAACTAGGATTAAGCCATCTATGCTTAGTTCGAACAGAACAAGCTTTATTAGGCCCATTTGGTGCTAGTCAATCATGACTAGTCATTCAGAAATCCCATAGAAATAGGAAAGTTTTGAGATTCTATGGGATTGGTCATATTTCTTGGGATAAGAATAATGAATTCGACTTAGATAGGTGGATGAGAGTAGATGGGTTTGTTTGAGTGAAAATAGATCAGTTTGTTTCATGAGACTTCTTATTTAAAGCCAAAACTTTGATGGCTTATGTATTATTGACTTATTATACTTTTATATTGTGACAACTTTGGATTGAAGAGTTAATTTGAAGACTTGTGTTGTTATTATTTTGCTGTTCAATGCTATGGATGTGTAACTGAAGTTAAGCTTTTTAGATCACTTATCAAGTGTGCAAGGCAAGGGTGGAAGGGCCCCCATTCCAAGCTAAGTACACTTTCTTGTTAACTAGTTTTATTTCCTTGTAATCTGATGATTGTAGAACTGGTTTTTCAAAGCTTTATTTCAGATTGCTTAATGGTTCATGCATAATGATTGATTTCATTAGTTCATAGCTTATTCATCACTTTATCAAGTTGGAAAAATAGGTGTTCAAGTTGAACATCCCTTCTACTAAAATGATGAATTACAACTAGTTTCTTTGGTTTGCATGCAAGTAGTTTCTTATTGTGATTTTGAGTATTGAGATGAATAAATTATGATGAAATACTTTATGTGTCTCTTAAGTTAAGAGCTTCTTTCATTAACAATTTATCCATCTTAAGTTCTTGATTTTAATCTCTGATTCATTAAGTGATAGTTGAGGCAAAGGTGGACTTCTTGAGTCAAGAACCATCTCAATATTTTTCCTCTACTTTGAACAAGTTGAATTAGAGTTGTAGGATGTATTGCTTTTGAATAAATTATCTTTCAAGGTTTGATTATATCAGATCTTCACATATAGTGAACTTGCCTCAAAGCATAAACAACCCGGATTGATAATAAATAATTGTGTTAGTTTAGGTACATAAATTAGCTCAACACGTGCATCATAGCATTTTCAAATCCTAACCTGTAATCCTCAGTTTCACACCATTCTTCATCCCAACATGAGGGAGAAGGCTGATCTTCTTCTGTGGAGCAGTTATGGATTGAGTTTTCCACTTCAAACATGTTTATTGTATTCCCTTCAGACTCTTCTATGATTCCTTCATCCTCATCCAGAAAGTTCTCTTGGAATGGGGGAATAACCTGTTGATCTGACTCTCTTTGTCTATTGTGAGTGTTATTGTTTCTTCTAAAGTTCTGGTTCTGGTTTTGGTTTCTATTTTGGTTGCTGACTGTGACAACCATATTTTCCATCATCTATTGTAACTTTTCCACATTTTTGGAAAATATGTCATAATCTTGGCCAGATGAGGAAGCTGCATTATCATCTCTATATGTTACCCTCTTCTCAGCTCTCAGTTTTGCCCTTTTCTCAATCAAGTTGGCTTCAATACTCACTGCTCCTTTCTGCATGTCCTCTAGAGTGTTGTACTCTTTATCCCTAAGCTCATAGGCCAAGTCAGCATCAAAGCCATCAGGGTATTTCGCTAGAGCCATACCTTGTGGAGGTTTCATATGTGGAGGGAGAGCATTGTAAATGTTGTTAAATCTCATTGTGTAGTCATGGACACTCTCTCCCGAATTTCTTTTAAGGGTCATGTATTCTGCTAGGAGTTGGCAAGGATTAACCCTAATTTCCCATTTGTTGATGAAAGTCTGATATAAAGCAGGGAGGCCATTAATGCTACCCGCAGGTAGGCCCTTAAACCATTTCTTCACATCACCCCCTAAGCTCTGGGCAAAGATTCTCATTTTGACTGTATCATCATCTATTTCCATGTAGTCAAAAGAATCCTCCATCTTATCTACATGTTTTTGGGCTGTGATGGACTCTTTTGCAGTGAAGTGTGGGATCTTTGATTGATAATCATTTGGTAAGGGTACTAGAGGCTGCGGTAAAACCAAAGGCGCATACCAGGCTGCCATAGTGATGTTCTGATGGGGTAAAGGGTTGACTTGAGCAGTTGGTATATGGATAACAGGGATACTAGGACCAGCAGAAGTTTGTTGAGCAGATTTAGGGTGACTGAGCCCCAAGTTTTGTATGAAATGTATATCAGGAGGTGTAGAGGGGGGGGGGGTCTGTCTAATCCCAAGGTGTCTACCACTATGGGGTGGTGAACCAGGAAGCTCAGGGTCTGGCTGATCTAGATCACTGAATGACCTAGTTCTTGGTAATCTATTAGGTAGGTCTAGGTCAAGGTGAAAATGTGATAGAGTTGTAAGGTCTTCTGGTGCAGAATTAGCTCTATGGATGTGGCTGGAAATAGTTGGCCTTTTAGGTGTAGGGAATCTCTTGAGGATGCTCTCAGGGTTATCAACTATTTCAGGTGGGTTTGAGTTAGGGTAAGCTCTTGTGTGAATGGTTATGGAAGCCAGAATGTTGTTTTCCAACCAAGCATCTTAACCCTACTTGTTCCTTCTATTGTGGTTGATGTTGTTATGGAGGTTGGTCTCCTAGTGGAGTCTAATGTGATACCAAGATAATCAGCAGGCCTACTGATCACCAGTGGAGTCTTTGAATCGTTTAGGAATTGTGGAGTCGCCAAGTAGAAGGTTTAGGATGTTTTTGGAGCGTACACTGTCCACCACAGTGCTTATGAGATGTCCCCTTTCAAGGATATCTCCCAGAACACAGAAAAATCTAACCAGAGATTGACTGGGAGGGCCTTAACCAAATATGTCACCTCTGAAAGAGTGTGAGATCTGGAGGCTATCTGGCCCTTTCCAGACTTTGTCTAAGAGTATGGGGGAAACACAATGAATGGTAAATGGAAAGTAAGTGTAAGTGTTTCACTACCAACCTGACCAGATCAAGAAGATTACTTGAGGCCCAGAACTTGCCAGAGTCATAATTTGACATATTTTATGTTGATTTTACACCTCTCGGCGACAAGAATCGAATGGCGATGTCTGTTTCAGCAGTAGATCTTCCCATTTTTCGGCCATTTTCCATATTGGAGTTGTTTGGGTTCTCATGTTTTGGCCAGATTGGCGAGACCAAAAGATGAGACAACATCAAACCACTTTCAAACCTCAAGATCTAGCCCTCCTGGGTCTAGAGAGGGATCTCTCTATATAAGCAAAGGTTTATGTCTTTGAAAGCTCAAATGTTAAGATGTTAGGCTAGTTATAAGGCTCGGAGTTTGTTTGTTTGATTGTTTGAGTTTAGTTGTTGGGAATCAGGAATGAAGAGTTCAATATAAGACAAGGAAATGAGCAGAGAGGATTTTAGGCTAAGGTAGATAACTCAAGGAACATCAAGGCCAATGGGCAATGGAGTCAGGAAAGGGTTTACTTGTTATTCAATGTGCAAGCTTTCAGTTGGGCTAGTCATCTAAAGCATTAGATCCTAAAATGATTGTGTGGCATGGAACATTAAGGATTGATAGTGAAAAGAGGAAAACCATCCAATTCTGTCTATAGATTAGGTTAGAGGTCATTTAACTCCAGACCTGCTTGGACATAATCAGAGGCAACTTGAGGGAACTTGGAACGTTTAATTGAAATGGAAAGATCCTAGTGAGGCAGAGATAGAGTTATAAACCCCCCAGTGTTCTCAACTCATTTAATTAAATCTAAACAAGAACATCTAAAGACAGATTCCATTAATTCATACATCAACTAGAAATATATCAGACCACTACACTGGTTAAATTAATTGAAATCAATCCTTAGATAACACATTTAGTAGAAAACATAAAGGCAAGGAGAGCAGAAACATAGGGTGCCTAACAAGGGCAAATCCTATGCCAGATTTCTGATGCAAGCCAGAAGAAGTGTAATGAAATGAAATAAAACGTAGAGATAGAAAAACATCACCAGCTGCTTTAGATCAGGATCCAAAGAAATGTGCTTGTCATATTAAAAAACAACACCAGTCATGTACAACATTGCCCACAGCTTGAACATTCAGCCTGAATACATCTTTCTTCAGCCTATCTTGCAACTTACACAGAACTATATCTCACAGAAACAGCTTGCAGTTCTCTGATATCTCATCAACAACCTTTACAATTTTTCTTCATGAAATTTTATAGCAGAAAGACGGGCTGAGGAGGTAGGTGAAAGCTAAATGCAACATTAAAACCTCTGAAAAGAAAGAGGGCCGAAGCCCATTCTGTTTAAATTCTGAGCATTCAATTCCTGTCACTCTTTGGATGGAAGAGTGGTCTTCTTTAGGCCTCTATTTACTTCGGTATGTCTCTTGATGTACTTTTATCTGCATGACTCTCTGGTACTTTGGTGAATAAACAAATGATAAATAAATGACTAAGAAGTCTACCGTATTTATGAAACAAATGCTCTGGTAGCTTCGGACTGTTTTCAGGGTGGAAATTTCTTCAAGAGCACGGTGTAGAATAAAAATTGCATGGGCGCTTTGTCCTTTATGGAGGAAAAACATTCTGTTGTTGTAGAAACCTTGATATGCATTGATTTCTGCATGTTGTACCTTCTACATGATCCCTGGGTCTTCAATCTGGTACTTTGCCTCGAAATATTTGAACCTAAGGCTTATATCTCTTCACTTGCGTGCCTTAAGCTCTCTGCCACTTAATTTAAATCCCTGTCTACAGAATCTATGCTTTAATGGTGCCAGGACATTTTCACAAGGCCAAACCCTATTTCCTTTAATGAAGGTCCTATCATAGGATCCTCTCAATATTTTCTCCATGGTTTCTGCCTCTGCACACGGTCTTTTCCTGTGTTTTCTGTCACTGTGACAACGTGTGCAAATCATGGCGGCTCTCACCACCTCAAAACCCTGCAAAACATAAGCTTGTCATGAAATCCATAAATGGGGGTAATGGATGAGACAGGGATGACGAGGATGGCCATGCAGTCTGGTGAGATGGCGGAAAGGTGTAGAAACATGGTGGAAAATGCAATATGACAACGGGACGTGGTCTGGAGGACGTGGGCGGAGCGCAGCAGCTTTAACGTAAAATAATGAACATTTGACCTTGGAAAGCATATATATAACGGGGGCGGGCAAATGTACGAAGGAGACACATGGAGGTGACGTGGCGGGACCGAGCGATGGCGAGATAGTCAAATCTGGACCGTCCGATCTCGGCGGAGATCAACGGTGGAAAACACGTCGGAGGGCGATGGACTGTGGGCCAGGGGTACGGCGGCTATGGGTTATTGCGTGCGCAGCTTCATGGATCGATCACCGTTGGATGGAGGACTCTGGATCAGACGGCTATTATTCATATCGTTGTGTGTCTTGTGCCGAACGATAACGTGCGATGGGGTAGCGGTTTTCCAACCGTACAGGTACCACACGGCAAGTGATAAGTGGAATCTCTGCGAAAATAAAAATACCGCTAGTCCTTAGAAAGCGGTGCGATATATACAAGCGATTTTCGAACGGGCGCCCTGGTGGGACCACAGGGGCAGGTAGACTCTGAACCGTCGGATCTGCGGGTAAATGGACAGCGATTGCGCGGTCAGGGGTTTGAACGGGGAAACACGGACACTATGGAGTTAACGATCGCTGTCCGATCTATAAAGATCGACGGTCAGGAACGCTCCCTATATACATTGGATATTAGTGCCTTCGGGGCTAGCGCTCGGTCATAACGTTGGGTTCTGTGGGGGAAAAGTACAGGGGACTAGGTCGAAAGGGGTTGAGGCTCAATTACATAGAAAACATGATTTTTGGCCCATTTCAATGAAATTCAAAGCCAAAATGGGTAACGATAGGGGGGTGAAGGGGAATTTAAACCAAACAACGTGTATTTGGAAGGTTTAAAGGGGATTTGGGGGTACAAAAAAAAGGGGGATTTTGACAAAGGGAAGAAGGGATGAAATGGGACATTCTGCAAGGATATAAGGTTTAATGTAGGCCTTTTGGAGCAAAATTTATGTAATCAATGAGACCTTATAAAGGGAGTCAGCAGAGGGAAATTTATCAAAGGCAAAGGCATAGGAGACTTCAAGGATGATGTGTCTTCAGGGGAGATGCATTCCTTGAAGGCTCAAAAAACAATTTAGCCCCCTACTTTGCTTTGTCAAAAATTTATAGGGGGGCTAACAGTGGCTCCACGTGGGGATGGCTTCTTCTTGAAGGAGTCAAGAATTCAGAGAATAGATATTTGGAGTAGGCCAGTTTCCTGCTGCTTGGCACATCCTTTTCTTTCTTTAGATCAGCTGCCACAATATGAAGACATTATATCAGCAGAAAAACTTTCCCAATCAATCTACTTACCCACACTACAATCCTAGCATTTTTTCTTCTTCTAGGGTGCATTTGAGCTGGAAGACCCTTTACATCATTTTATTTTTTTCAAAGAGAAAATAAACCTATTCTATTTCTACCCTTATTACTCCATGAGACCAGATTAAACTGTTGGTCTCACATGTTTCTCTACCTAATCTATTATCTGTTGGGATTAAACTGTCCAGCAGATTTCTTCTCTACATTCTACAACAGAAATTTAAAACAGTTAAGCCAGGATTAGACTGTCTGACTTGTTGTGGGTCCAAGGCACAAAGACAGTTGCACATGGACAAAATTTGCAGAAAACTGAAAACAAAACTGTGAAGGCTGGAAATCTAAACTTGAAGTATCCTTCTTCTCTTTGTGACTCAAGTTTTGAGCATGTTAGAGTCACTTCTTTTCTTCATTTCAGCTCTGGTTTTGGACATGTTAGAGTTGATTCTTCTTTCTTCTTTGCTGGTCCAGATTTTGGGCATGTTAGGACCAGCTGTTTTACTTTCTTTGGCTCAAGTTTTGAGCTTATTAGAGCCAATCCTTTGCACATCAGAGGTTTATGTTTTAAGCATGTCTGAACCTCTCATTTTCCTCTGTTTTTTGAAACATTTTCTCTTTTTTCTTGAAAATAAAAAACTGCAATGGTATGTACAATGGTAATGGAAACTGGAAATTGGAAATCAGCAGAAGTAGTGTTTGAGCATCCTGCCATTGACAGGACCCCCAAACAGCTCTGTACCATCTAATTCCTGTAGGAAGAAGGCATTTGGGATGATGTAGGGACCTTGCCATAAACTGTCAAACTTGATGTGCTTTCCTTTATCCTCTCTTCTTGAGTCCCACTTCAGAACTTTATCCCCAATTTTGAAATCAGCAACTTTGGTTCTTTTGTCAAACAATTTATTTATATTTTCTTGAAATTTCACTGCTATGTTGTAGACCTCTTCCCTTGTTTGTTGGAGATGAATTGTTTGGTTTATTCTTCTCATCATACTATCTTCTTCTACTTGAATCTCCTGGACCAGCTTAATCACTGGTACCCCAAGGCTGGTAGGAAACACTGCTTCCGTTCCATAGACAAGCTGATAAGGTGACATGCCAATAGATTTCTTTGTTGTAAGCATGTCAGCCCACAAAGCATGCACTAACTTGTTATGCCATGACTTTTTGTTCTCTTCCAGCAGCTTTTTGATAATGATCAAGTTCTTTGTTGATATTCACGAATCCATTAATTTTACGGTAATAGGTAAATAGACCGAGTGCTATTGATACCCGTGACAAAATCAACCATTTTCTCGGGATCCGACAAAATAAAGTAGCACTATCGCTGATTATTTTCTCCCTTGGGATTCTCAACCGAGAGAGGATATGACCTTCTAGGAAACTAATGATGACTGAATCTGTGGCATTCCTAGTAGGTATGGCCTCTATCCACTTAGTGAAGTAGTTTGTGGCTGTTAGGATCCATTTGTGTTGTGCAGAAGAAGCAGGGTGAATTTCCCCTTTGAAATATAGGCCCCATTGCAGAAAGGGACCTTCAACAGTGATGGGTTGTAGGGGTAAGGGGAGGAGTTTTCTTTTGCCTTCAAAGATCTAGCATTTGTGGCAGGCAATTATCATCTTATGGACATCATTGAAGAGTGTGGGCCAATAGTAGCCAGCTCTGAGTTTTTTTCTTGCAGTGGCTTTCCAACTCAGGTGGCCTCCACACTCTCCTGCATGGAATTCTTGTTTAATCCTCTTTGCCTCATTTTCAGGCAAACATTTAAGCAATAGGCCATTTGGGTTCTTCCAGTATAAGCAGTTATTCAATATGCAATAGCTCCTGGATTTTAGCTTTAAGAATCTGGCCTTGGTCTTTGATAGTTCATGAGGGGAATTGAGGTGTGTAAGCACATACAGAATGTTAGCATACCAAGGAGAGCTCTGAAACTTTTCCTCAACAATGGGATCAGGAAATTCTTGTTGCTCATCCAAGGTATTTACCATGTTAATGTCTAGGGCTTGTAAGTTTGATTCGGCCATTAATTGAGCTAGGCCCTGACCTTTAATCAGTTTGGTGGGTTTTATCTCAAGGTCATATTCTAAGATCATAGCAATCCATTTGCCCCTTTTCCCATCTGGGTCCTGGGACAAAATATCTTTGACTATTATGTTAGGCACATAAGATATGGTGTGGGAATGCAACATGTACACCCTAAAGTCTTTCAAGGCCTTAATCAGAGCATAGGCCTGTTTCTCCATTATGTTGTATTTCAAGGGTGCATCCCTTAGTGCTTTGCTGAAAAAGGAAATTGGTTGTTCCATTCCTCTGTGTTTTTCTACAAAAGAACTGGAGCTATGGTATGTTGGAGGCAAATGAAAAAATCAGGAAATCTTTTGAGAAATCTGGGCTGATCAGAACAGGAGCTTGGGTGAGTGCAAGTTTTACTGATTCAAAAGATTGTTTAGCTCCAATAGTCCATTTAACTCGCACACCTTTCTTCAGCATGTTAGTCATATTCCTAAGGTGTTCAGCTAGGTTGGGAATAAACCTCCTAAGGAAGTTGATCTTCCCAATGAAGGACTGTAATTCTTTGATGTTTCTCGGGTGTGTGATCTGTATTATTCCCTCAACTCTTTGTGGGTCTATCTTAATTCCCTTTTCAGATATAATGTGGCCAAGAAGCTTTCCTTCTTGCAGCCTAAAGACAGTCTTTTTAGGATTCAGTGACAGACCAAACCTTCTACATTTTTCAAACACCTTTCTCAGATGTTTCAGATGTTCTTCATCAGTCTTAGAATAGACTGTTATGTCGTCCAAGTAAATAACAATGAAATGCCCTATCTCATCTGAAAAAGCTATATCCATTGCTCTTTGGAAGGTTGCACCAGCATTCATCAACCCAAAAGGCATTTTTACATACATAAAGGTGCCCCATGGAGTGGTAAAAGCTGTTTTTAGTTGATCTTATGGGAGGACTAGGAATTGGTTGTAACCTGAGAAACCATCTAGTAGGGAGATTCTCTTGGAGCCTACTACTTTCTGAAGAATGTGTTCCATTTTTGGCAGAGGGTGGTTGTCTTTGAGTGAGGCTCTATTAAGATTTCTGAAATTGATACACAACCTGATCTCCCCGCTTTTCTTTCTCATAGCCACTAAATTCGAAACCCAATCAGAGAATCTTACAGGAACTATTATGCCTGCCTCATACATATTTTTAATCTCTTTTTCCACTGCAGGCAACTGTTTTGGATTTATTCTACGAATTTTCTGCCTAAAGGGTTTCTAATTTTCTTTTAAATGTATTTTGTGCTGTATGATGCTTGTGTCATAAGCCCTTAAATCTTCGTAGCTCCAAGTGAATACGTCAATAAATTCTTTGAAAAGGTCAATGTATTTCTTTTTCATCTCTGTGGGTAAGGATTTTGCCAATTTAATCATTTTGGGCTTATCTTTTGTGCCTATATTGCATTCTTCTACGTCAGAGTCCGCGTGCTCAATGGTGGGCTTTTTTGCCACATCATCGAAGTCAAAAAGGTCTTCTAATGGCGCCAGACCTCGAGGTATGTTCCTATATTTGGCCTACAGCACCTTTACTTCTTCACTGTCTGTGTTTTCACACTCCGTGGTTGAATTTCCAGTTTCTTCATTTAAAGCGTTTATTTAAAATCGTGGGGTGTAGTTTCTTTCTCGTCCAAGGGTTCCTCACTGAGGCAGCTATCACTAGACCTAGAGTCTGAATCGGAAAACTCAAACTCGTTCCTGCCCATCAAAAAATCTTCAATTTTTTTATCTCCCTCGAAAACCTGCCAGTATTTTTCGTTATTTTTGCCTAGACCAAATTCAGACCAAATTCATGAGGCCAACTAGCTAAAGTACTTAATCCATTTGCAATGGCGTTCTGATTTCTAGGAACAAACACTAATTCGTATTCAACAAATGTTTTCAATATGTCCACAGCATCATTCCTATATGCTCTCAACCTAGGGTGTTTGGCTGTGTATTCACCATTCACCTGTTTGATAACCAATTCAGAATCTCCCTGCACAGCTATTCTATGGGCTCCTATTTTCTTCAACAGATTTAAACCCAGGATAAGGGCCTCATACTCTGCAATATTATTGGTACATGTGAAATGCAGATTGCAGGCATGGCTTTCCGCGTAGTCACTCTCTGTGTTACGTAGCCAAACCCCAGCTCCGGCAATTCTTCTTGTGCAGGACCCATCGAAACTCATTTCCCACAGGGGTTCACTCTCATTTTTGTCATCATTTCTTTCCCTACAGCTAGGTTTTCCATTATGTTGCACTATAGGAGATGCATCAGACTGTGGGCTGTTTAGTTTTTCGTTATGGGTGTGGAAGTCAAAGAGGTGACTAGTTGGCTGATCGCATTTTGTTTCTAGTTGACTTCACGTTGTTGTTTCAGTGCACCGCTCAAAGTTTTCTACGTCTTCATCCTCTGAGTCTAGGGTAGCCATTATGTTAAAATCCATTGGCTCTGTTTCGTCATGTGTACCTTTGCTTGTATCTACGTTTTCAGATTTTGGCCCTCCCAAAGATTCATCATTGCAGAAGATAAAGGAATCCAGGTCTACATGTACAGAGTATTGAGGAGAATTTTCAGGCTTTTCAGGGCTACTAACTAGGAATTTCATTTGTGCTTCCCTGTACAGTCTTCTAAGTTGGCCAAAGATTGGGATTGTGGCATAAGCCCCATCCATCTGCATTGTTCCTTGCAGCTTGGCTCCCCATGATCTTGATAATAACATGCCATACTTAGGTGGCACATCTTCCACAATAGCATCCATGACCATACACTTGGCAGGAATCTAATTCAGGCTCACACATAAATCTTTGATCAGGCCAAGACACTTTACTCTACTAGAGTCAAATGAATATAGGTCTTTATAGGGACGAGTTATCTCTAGGCCTAATCTTTCCATCACTACTTTAGGCATCAGGTTGTGTGATGCCCCAGAATCATGCATTGCATTGTGGAGAATCTTATCATGGACATTAAGATTGATATAAAAAGGGGGCACTACCCCTTCCTGAAACTTTCCTTCTATCTTTGGACCAAACAGAAGGGCAGGTTGATCATCACTCAGATTTACAGTGTCACTGCTCTCACCTAAATTTAATGCTTTCAAAATTTGGCCTTTATATACATCCTGAGTGGCCAGCTCAGAGAGTGGGACAGAGATTTTAATTTTTGCAATCTCACTCTCCAAATTGAAAGTGGACTGACTCTTTGGAACATTCAACTATGTTTTGTTAGTCACCACCTTAGTGGTTGAATCAGTGTGCTAATTATCACTATGTACAGTGTTAGAAACTATTTTATCAGGAGCACTAACTGCAGTGTCGGTGCTTCTTGTTGGTTGACCTTATGTATCAGTGTTTTGGTTGTCCTTTTCTTGGTTCTTCCTAAAACTCTCAGCTACTGATTTGTTGCTTTCAGTAGTTACTTTAGAAGTTTTCTCAGGTCGCTTCTTGATGGTGACCTCAGAAGCTTTTGGTTTGGTAGTTTCTAAGCTCTTTTTTCTTCTAAGTTCATATTGTTCTCTAACCTGCATCATGGCATTTTCAAATCCTAATCTGTAATCTTCAGATTCTAACCATTCCTCATCCTAACAAGAGGGTGAGGGTTGATCTTCTTCTGAGTAATAGTTATCTATTGAATCTTCTATTTCAAACATATTAATTGTGTTTCCCTCAGACTCTTCTATGATTCCCTCATCTTCATCAAGAAAATTCTCTTGGAATGGGGGAATAACTTGCTGATCTGATTCTCTTTGTCTGTTGGGAGTGGCATTGTTTCTTCTAAAGTTTTGGTTCTGGTTATGGTTTTGATTTCTATTTTGGTTACTAACTGTGACAACCATTTTTTCCATCATTTGGTATAGCTTCTCCACTTTTTTAGATAAATGGTCATGATTTGGATCAGATGTGGAAGCTACATTGTCGTCTCTATATGTTACCCTTTTCTCAACTCTTAATCTCGCTCTTTTCTCAATCAGATTTGCCTCTATTCACTGCTCCTTTCTGCATGTCCTCCAATGTGTTGTATTCTTTATCCCTAAGCTGATAGGCCATGTCAGCATCAAAGCCTTCGGGGTATTTCGCTAGAGCCATACCTTGGGGAGGTTTCATGTGTGGAGGGAGAGCATTGTAAATGCTGTTAAATCTCTTTGTGTAATCATGGACACTCTCCCTTACGTTTCTCTTAAGGCTCATATATTCTGCTAGGAGTTGGTGAGGGTTGGCCTTAACTTCCCATTTGTTTATGAAGGTCTGATATAGAGCTGGGAGGTCATTAATGCTACTCGGAGGTAGGCCCTTAAACCATTTCTTCACATCACCCCCTAAGCTCTAGGCAAAGATTCTCATTTTGACTGTATCATCATCTATCTCCATGTAGTCAAAAGAATCTTCCATCCTATCTACATGATATTGTGCTGTGGTAGACTCTTTTGCAGTGAAGTGTGGGATCTTTGATTGATAATCATTGGGTAAGGGAACTAGAGGGTGAGGTAAAACCAGAGGTGCATACCAGGCTGCCATGATGATGTTTTGATGAGGTAAAGGATTGACTTGGGCAGCAGGTATATGGATGATAGGGATATTATGACAAGCAGAAGACTGATGAGCAGATCTAGGGTGACTGAGCCCCAAGTTTTGTATGAAATGTATATCAGGAGGTGTAGAAGGAGGGGTATGTCTATTCCCAAGGTGTCTACCACTTTGGGGTGGTGAACCAGGAAGCTCAGGGTCTGGCTGGTCTAAAATACTGAATGACCTAGTTCTAGGTAATCTATTAGGTAGGTCTAGGTCAAGGTGAAAATGTGATAGAGCTGTAATATCTTGTGGTGCAGGGTTAGCTCTATGGATGTGGCTGGAAATAGTTGGTCTTTTAGGTGTAGGAGCTCCCTTGAGGATACTCTCAGGGTTGTCAACTATTCCGGGTGGGTCTGGGTTAGGGTAAGCTCTTGTATGAATGGTTCTTGAAGCCAGAATGTTGTTTTCTAACCGAGCAGCTTAACCCTACTTGTTACTTCTATTGTGGTTGATGTTGTTATGGAGGCTGGTCTCCCAGTGGGGTCTAATGTGAACCAAGATAATCAGTGGGCCCACTGATCACCAACGGAGTCTTTAAAATATTTATGGAATATGGAGTCGCCAAGTGGAAAGGTTTAGGATGTTTTTGGAGGATACACTGTCCACCACAGTGCTTATGAGATGTCCCCTTTCAAGGATATCTTCCAAACACAGCAAACTCTAACCAGATATTGACTGGGAGGGCATTTACCAGATATGTCACCTCTGAAAGAGTGTGATATTTGAAGGCTACCTGGCCCTTTCTAGACTCTGTCCAAGAGTATGGAAGAAACACAACAAATGGTATAGAGGTTGATATGTGAATAGGAATGTTTAACTACCAACCTAACTAGAGATTGCAGGTTTTTTGAATGCCTAAGAATGTTTAAGGTGTAATGCACTCACTTCCCCAGCAGAGTTGCCATTATGTTGGGTTTCCCATGTTTTGGCAAGGTTGGAAATACCAAAAGATGAGACAACATCAAAATCACTTTCAGACCTCAGGATCTAACCCTCCTGGATCCACAGAGGGATCTCTCTATGATATGTCAAAGGTATATGACTTTGAAGCTCGAGGTTTAAGATGTTAGGCTAGTTATAGGCACAGGGCTTGTTTGTTTGATTGTTTGTTTGGTTGTTGGGAATCAGGAATGAAGGGTTCACTATAAGACAAGGAAATGAGCAGAGAGGATTTTAGGCTAAAGTAGATAACTCAGAGAACATCAAGGCCATTGGGCAATGGAGTCAGGAAATGGTTTACTTGCTGTTCAATGTGCAAGCTTTCAGTTGGGCTAGTCATCTAAAGCATTGGATCCTAAAATGATTGTGTGGCATGGAACATTAAGGATTGAAAGTGAAAAGAGGAAAACCATCCAATTCTGTCTATAGATCAGGTCAGAGGTCATTTAACTCCAGACCTGCTTGGACATAATCAGAGGCAACTTGAGGGAATTTGGAAAGTTTAATTGAAATGGAAAGATCCTAGTGAGGCAGAGACAGAGTTCTAAACCCCCCAGTGTTCTCAACTCATTTAATTAAATCTAAACAAGAACATCTAAAGACATATTCCATTAATTCATACATCAGCTAACAATATATCAGACCACTACACTGGTTAAATTAATTGAAATCAATCCTTAGATAACACATTTAGTAGAAAACATAAAGGCAAGGAGAGCAGAAACATAGGGTGCCTAACAAGGGAAAATCCTATGCCAGATTTCTGATGCAAGCCAGAAGAAGTGTAATGAAATGAAATAAAACGCAGAGATAGAAAAACATCACCAGCTGCTTTAGATCAGGATCCAAAGAAATGTGCTTGTCATATTAAAAAACAACACCAGTCATGTACAACATTTCCCACAGCTTGAACATTCAGCCTGAATACATCTTTATTCAGCCTATCTTACAACTTACACAGAACTATATCTCACAGAAACAACTTGCAGTTCTCTGATATCTCATCAACAACCTTTACAATGTTTCTTCATAAAATTTTATAGCAGAAAGATGGGCTAAGGAGGTAGGTGAAAAATAAATGCAGCATTTAAACTTCTGAAAAGAAAGAGGGCCGAAGCCCATTCTGTTTAAATTTTGAGCATTCAATTCATGTCACTCTTTGGATGGAAGAGTGGTCTTCTTCAGGCCTCTATTTACTTTGGTATGTCTCTTGATTTACTTTGATCTGCATGACTTTGTGGTACTTTGGTGAATAAACAAATGATAAATAAACGACTGAGAAGTCTGTCATATTTATGAAACAAACGATCTGGTAGCTTCGGACTGTTGTCAGGGTGGAAATTTCTTCAGGAGCACGGTGTAGAATAAAAACTGCATGGGCGCTTTGTCCTTTATGGAGGAAAAACATTATGATGCTATAGAAACCCTGATATGCATTGATTTCTACGTGTTGTACCTTCTACGTGATCCCTGGGTCTTCAATCTGGTACTTTGTCTCTAAATCTTTGAACCTAAGGCTTATATATCTTCACTTGCATGCCTTAAGCTCTCTGCCGCTTAATTTAAATCCCTGTCTGTAGAATCTGTGCTTTAATGACGCCAAGACATTTTCACAGGGCCAAACCATGTTTCCTTTAATGCAGGTCCTGTCGTAGGATCCTCTCGGGCTTTTCTCCATGGTTTCTGCCTCTGCACACGGTCTTTTCCTGTTTTTTTTGTCACTGTGACAGCGTGTGCAAATCATGGCGGCCCTCACCACCTCAAAACCCTACAAAACATAAACTTTTCATGAAATCCATAAATGGGGGTAATGGATGAGACGGGGACGACGAGGATGGCCATGCAGTCTGGTGAGATGGCGGAAAGGTGCAGAAACATGGTGGAAAATGCAATATGATAGTGGGACGTGGTCTGGCAGATGTGGGCGGAGCGCAGCAGATTTAACGTAATATAATGAACATTTGACCTTGGAAATCATATATATAACGGGGGCGGGCGAATTTACGACGGAGACACATGGAGGTGACGTGGCGGGATCGAGCGATGGTGAGACAGTCAAATCTGGACCGTTTGATCTTGGCGGAGATCGACGGTGGAAAACACGTCGAAGGGCGATGGACTGTGGGCCAGGGGTACGGTGGCTATGGCTTATCACGTGCGCAGCTTCATGGATCGATCACCGTTAGATGGAGGGCTCTAGATCGGACGGTTGTTATCCATATCGCTGTGTGTCTTGTGCCGAACGATAATGCGCAATGGGGTAGCGGTTTTCCAACCATACAGGTACCACGTGGTAAGCGATGAGTGGAATCGCTGTGAAAATAAAAATACCGCCAGTCCTTAGAAAGTGGTACGATATATACAGGCGGTTTTCGAACGGGCACGCTGGTGGGACCACAGGGGCAAGTAGACTCCGAACCATCGGAATTGCGTGTAAATGGATGGCGATTGCATGGTCAGGGGTTTGAACGGGGAAACACGGACACTATGGAGTTAACGATCGTCGTCCGATCTATAAAGATCAACAGTCACGAACACTCTCGATATACATTGGAGATTAGCGCCTTTAGGGCTAGCGCTCGGTCATAGCGCTGGGTTCTATGGGGGAAAAGTACAGGGGACTAGGTCGAAAGGGGCTGAGGCTCAATTACATAGAAAACATGATTTTTGGCCCATTTCAACTAAATTAAAAGCCAAAATGAGTAACGATAGGGGGATGAAGGGGAATTTAAACCAAACAAAGTGTATTTGGAAGGTTTAAAGGGGATTTGGGGGTACAAAAAAAGGGGGATTTTGACAAAGGGAAGAAGGGATGAAATGGGACATTCTGCAAGGATATAAGGTTTAATGTAGGCCTTTTGGAGCAGAATTTATGTAATCAATGAGACCTTATAAAGGGAGTCAGCAGAGGGAACTTTATCAAAGGCAAAGGCACAGGATACTTCAAGGATGATGTGTCTTCAGGGGAGATGCATTCCTTGAAGGCTCAAAAAACAATTTAGCCCCCTACTTTTCTTTGTCAAAAATTTATAGGGGGGCTAACAAGAGTGACAGTGTGAGATACTCAAGTGTGGAAAGTATATTGTATGCCTCTTGATGCCATGAATTTGATGGTGCAGCCAGATTCAACAGCTGAGGATCGACTTCTTCAGCCAACTTCAGGGTTTGAGGTATATGCAGTATTGACGTCATGTACTTCTTTATCATTTTCTATGAGATATAATATGTTTTTTAGATCCTTTCTTGATGTATGTTGCGGGATCTATGTTTCTACTTCATGTGAGATGTATTCGCCATGGATTTTTATGATCCCTATGTAACCTTGTTGAAGGGATCTTCATCGTCGCCATGTGTGATTTTATTTCATGTTGATAGGAGGCCTATTATGAGTGAGATTTCCTGTAGCAGAACGTCTCATGGAGAGACAAGCCACTCATGTTGAGGGCATATATCCTTGTATGATATAAAACATACTTCATGTACATCATCACCATTTCTAGCACTATATGAAGTGGCTTACCCCATATTGACACCGATGCCAGAGATGTAGTCCAAATTGGACAAACTCCATTATCAACGTCTCATGTTCTTGTGTTGTTGACTTTCGTCATGTTTCCTCTTGCTTAAATCATGCATATGTCTTCTTTTAATGCTCTTTTCAGTGCAATTCTAACCACTTCACAGAAGTAAAATATCATGGGTAAATCTGGTAGCTGACGGACCTGGATCAAGATGGTATCAGAGCAGTCTTCTCGCTGATGTGAATTGTGAGCATGAACAATGATTGAACGTGTAGAAATGGAGGACAACAAAGACATGTACCAGGCCATGTTGAGGATGTCCAAAATGGTGGACATAATGTATGACGCTTATGAGAGGAGAATAGTGGAAGAGGAGAAAGAAAGATCATAGAACGATGCGTCATCCACATCTTCCAATGCTTATGCATCTTCTTCGTCGCCTTCATTGTCTTCTCATTATTCAAATGAGGAGATCAACCAGAGTCTTCGAGAAGAGAATGCTAAATTAAGGAGGCTACTATGAGAAGAGAAAGAAGAGAAGAAAATATTGTAGCTCTAGTTGCGGTCCGCAGAAGAGGCCTTGGAGAATTTGAAGCGCAACAAAGGCTTAAAGAATCCTTCACCACTTGTTTCTGAATCGACATCTAAGGTAAATAATGTTTATTTCTCTTCATTTTCATCTTCACATGCTATTATTGTTGTTGGAAATGTGCAGATACCCATTACAGGATCTGGCATGAAACTCCTCAGCAAGATGGGATATAAAGGAGGAGGACTTGGTGTTAATGGCCAAGGCATTACTCAGCCATTGGAGGTTGTGCAAAGACCTCAATTCATAGGTTGGGGATACACTGAAGGACAGTGCTCAAAGGTATCAGAAGATTCCAATGCATGGTTGAAACCATTGGGGAAAAAGAATGATTTTTATAGCATCATTTTTCACCCTCATGTGAATAATGATTGTCTCTTTGGCCCTAGGCACCCTTTCCTTCCAGACTTGAACAAATTCATAAAAAACAGTGTTAAAACTCACATACGCAGTTATGCCTAAAATTTCTGCGTATATACGTGAGTCCGTATATACTTTTCCGTGTATTCCATTTAAATCATTAAAAAATATATAAATTCCTTATTTTCATGGCAAGGTGATGGTTATTCCCGTAATTCAACCACCCCAGCCCATGGCCCAACTGTTTCCAACTGCTGAAAAAAATTTGAGGGAGTATAAAATCCCCTCATGTGTATGGCGTAAGAGAGATAAAATTATAGATATTATACTTTGTTGGATCCCTATTTCAAGTCTGATATTCTTGTGCCTCCTGCACTTCCCAAGTATATTTAGGAAACTCTTGTTTCCTTGAAGATGATCATCATCTTATATGACATATCGTGTGCACACATCTTGGAAGAATCCTAGCGAGGTGAGGGCTGGACAGATTCAGAGGACGGTCTACTCGAAGGTCGTGGAAGGATTCAGGTGATCTCTCCACTTTCTATTCTTGTACATGCCATTTATAATAATAAGTACCATCTTGTTCCCGAATATTCACGTGTCTATATATGTGTAAATATTTTTAGTTAAACATTCAGTATTGCTTATATAATATTATATATGGATTATACTAACATTTAGGAACAATATATGCTGTACAACTAGTGTTTCGTGTTCGTTCTTTCTTGATTTCCAGGTTACGAAGCACGAGGAGTTTCTGGGGGTTTGAACCCTGCCGGATCTACATCAAACATAATACTTTTGGGTAAGTTCCGCAATTGATTAAATCTAGTTTTTAGCATAAAATATAGGTTAAGTGAGTCCTTCTTGAATGGTATGCCCCTGATCTGTGAAGGTTTCCGACCCAAAAACCTTTAGGGAGTTACTTCCTGAAACAATGATGGAAACACTTCACCATCATCCTATGACAATGCACATTTCAGAGAAAGAGATGAGGCAATCTCTTGTCACCATGATGGCACCAGAGACCAACAAGTAAGGTGAAACAATTCTCAGCATTCTAGTGTTCATTTTGATTACAAGCACATCGCTAACAATGAACATAAATCATGGCATCGAAAAACTTGTAGTTTTTGTGGATTACATAACCATGTATTTTTTGAGTGCTGGAAAAGAATGGCAGCGTGAAAGAGGATGAGGCGTGGAAGGCCTTCTCCACCGCAGGAAAATAAGAAGGTAAAGCAAGTCTGGAGGAAGAAGACTCAATGCAGTCATTGTGATAGAAGTGGCCATCAAAGAGCCACTTGTTGGAGGCTCCATCCAGAATAACATCTCAAAGACAAAGTGTCTATGCATGAACCATATGAAACAATTGTGCGACAAGTAAATTTGCCACAGGAAGATAACCCATTCACTTTGATAAGTGAGAGATCATTTTTCTAGATGTGTTAGATTGTTTTGACATTACTTTGTAAATCATGTGTTGCAGTTTAAAATGTAAAAGTGATTATGTGTTTTCTATCACTTGTTAAGTGAAAATGGTGTTTTGGCCTTTTATCTGGGGTATTGATTTCCATTTTGATGTAAACTTGACCACAGAGTGTGTGTTATAATCTCATGGCAAGTATGGGATGCTTGGGTCATAGTTTGTCATGTAATTAAGCAGGTAATTTGTAAGAATATTTGACTACATATTTGCAGAGAATGCAGGTGTCGGCTCATCGCTTATGGCTCCGAAGGACAAAGGTGAAGGAGAATGAAGGGTGACCTTTTAGGACACTTGTGGTGCACACAAGGTACAAAGTAGCTGCAGATTATTTTCATGCTTTTGGTTGACCAAAATATCCTCAGTGGGGAGGATTGATCCAAGTGGCTCCAGACACCCTCAGGAGACCGAGAGGGCTTAGAAATGGTCAAAATTAAAAGTGGTCAAATTTCTCTCAAACAAGGTTCATATTGAAGTGATTGTCACCCTGATTCCAACGGTGTGAACATATCTCCAATATGAGCCAGTATGCAGGAGTTAGAGCAATTCAAAGTTTTGGTCAAAGTTAAACTTGGGGCCATGATTAAGTGTCCCATAAATTCACTGTCAACCGGCAGAGGAACTTAGCTAAAAAATATAAATATAGGGGTGGTGGTCTACCACCCCCCGCATGGATCCATATCCTCACAATATATATAAAAATATTTTTGAGTCGGTGGGCCATGACCCCTGTCGAACCCCAAAACATAAACCACTTTATTAAACAGTGCGGTCGGGTCGAGCCACATGGAGTGGACCCACTCACCGCCCACACCTCTTATTTATCATACTACCTGAAGGCAGTGGAGAACGGGACCGGCGGGGGTCGAACCCGCCCAGCCCATGTTGTCGGCCCCCAAGTGGGCAGTCCCAAAACAAACACCAAAAATAAATAACAACACAAGTTTAAATGGGTCAGGTCGGGTTTCAAACCTGCACCCTCCACAACCCCCAATGAACTCCACCAGTGGTTGCTACCAATGCACCACCAGTCCACCTCTTTTTAATTCCACCTCAAAAATTATATAAGAACCCAAATTCGTAGCACGCCCAGGGGGGAGCAAACCAGTGTGTTTTTCAACAAATATTATTTTTTTATTTGCAAGTGCAGGACCACGAGCCATGGAGATGGTGGAACCATGCCCCAGGGAATCTTGAAGGCATCAAGAAGATTTCTTAAGGACCAGAACTTTCTAGAGTGATAATTTGACAAATTTTATGTCAATTTTACACCTCTCGGCGACAGGAATCTGATGGCGATGTCCGTTTTAGCAGAAAAGCTTCCCATTTTTCGGCCATTTTCCATATTAGAGTGACGGTGTCAGATTCTCAAGTGTGGACAGTAGATTTTATGCCTCTCGACGCCACGAATTCGATGGTGCAGCCAGATTAAGCAGCTGAGCATCCACTTCTTCAGCCAACTTCAGGGGTTGAGGTATATGCAGTATTGACCTCATGTACTTCTTTTATAATTTGTTGTGAGATATAATATGTTGTTTAGATCCTTGCTTGATGTATTTTTCGGGATCTATGTTTCTACTTCATGTGAGATGTACTCGCCATGGATTGTTATGATCCCTATGTAACCTTGTGAAGGGATCTTCATCGTCGCCTTGTGTGAGATTATGTCATGGTTATAGGAGGCCTATTATGAGTGAGAGTTCTTGTAGCGAAACATCTCATGGAGAGGCAATTCACTCATGTTGAGGGCATATATCCTTGTATGAAAAAAAACATAGTCCATGTACATCATCACCATTTCTAGCACTATATGAAGCGGCCTACCCCATATTGACACCGAGCCTGGAGACGTAGTCCAAATTGGACGAACTCCATTATCAATGTCTCGTGTTCTTGTGTTGCTGATTGTCCTCGTTTTTCCTCTTGCTTAAAGCATGCATATGTGTTATTTTAATGCTCTTTTCAGTGCAATTATAACCACATCACAGAAGTAAAATATCAAGGGTAAATACGGTAGTTGACGGACCTGGATCAAGGTGGTATCACAACGGTCTTCTCATTGATGTGAATTGCGAGCGTGAACAATGATTTAACATGCAGCAATGGAGTATGAAAAATAAATGTACCAGGCCATGCTGAGGATGTCCAAAATGGTGGAAATAATTTATGACACTTATAAGAGGAGAATAGTGGAAGAGGAGAAAGAAAGATCAAAGAATGATGCTTAATCCACATATTCCAGTTCTTATGCATCTTCTTCGTTGCCTTCGTCATCTTTTCATCATTCAAATGAGGAGATCAACCAGAGTCTTCGAGAAGATAATGTTGAGTTAAGGAGGATACTATGAGAAGAGAAAGAAGATAAGCAGAGATTGCAGCTTTAGTTGCGGGCCGCAAAATAGGCCTTGGAAAAGTTGAAGCGCAACGAAGGCTTAAAGAATCCTTCAGCACCTGTTTCTAAATCAACATCTGAGGTAAACAATGTTGATTTATCTTCGGTTTCATCTTCACATGATATTATTTCTATTGGAAATGTAGAGATACCCATTACAGGATCTGGCATGAAACTCCTCACCAAGATGGGATATAAAGGAGGAGGACTTGGCATTAATGTCCAAGGCATAATTCAGCCATTGGAGGTTGTGGAGAGACCTCAATTCACAGGTTTGGGATACACTGAAGGACTATTCTCAAAGGTGTCAGAAGCTTCCAATTCATGGTTGAAACCATTGGGGAAAGATGGGAACACTTCACCATCATCCTATGACAACGCACATTGCCGAGAAAGATTTGAGGCAAGCTCTTATCGCCATGATGGCATCAGAGACCAACAAGCAAGGTATAACAAGTCTCGATATTCTAGTTTTCATTTTGATTACAAGCATGTCACTAACAATGAACATAAATCATGTCATCAAAAAACATGTAGTTTGTGTGGATTACATAATCATGTATTTGTTGAGTGCTAGAAAAGAATGGCAGCATGAAATAGGATGAGGCGTGAAAGGCCTTCTCCACTGCAGGAAAAGAAGAAGGTAAAGTAGGTCTGAAGGAATAATACTCAGTGCAATAATTGCGACAGAAGTGGCCATCAAAGAGCCACTTGTTGGAGGCTCCATCCAGAACAACATCTCAAAGACACAATGTCCATGCATGAACCAGATGAAAGATTTGTTCGACAAGCAAATCTGCCACAAGAAGATAATCGATTCACTTTGATAAGTGAGAGATCATTTTTGTAGATGTGTTAGCTTGTTTTGACCTTAATTTGTAAATCATGTGTTGCAGTTTAAATTTTAAAAGTGATGATGTGTTTTCTATCACTTGTTAAGCGACAATGATCTTTTGGCCTTGTATCTGGGGTATTGATTTCCATTTTGATGTAAACTTGACCACAGAGTGTGTGTTATAAAATCATGGCAAGTATGGGATGCTTGGGTCATAGTTGGTCATGTAATTAAGCAGGTAATTTCTAATAAGGTTGTACTACAGGTTTGGAGAGGATGCAGGTGTCAACTCATCGCTTATGGCTCCAAAGGACAAAGGTGAAGGAGAATGAAGGGTGACTTTTCAGGACACTTATGGTGCAGACAAGGTAAAAATCAGCTGCATATTATGTTCATGATTTTGGTGGACCAAAAGATACTCAGTGGGGAGGATTGATCCAGATGGCTCTAGACACCCTCAGGATACCAAGAGGGTTTAGAAATGGTCAAAATTCAAAGTGGTTGGATTGCTCTCGAACTAGGTTCAGATTGAAGTGCTCGTCACCCTGATTCCAATAGTGCAAATGAATCTCTAATCCGAGCCCGTATGGAGGAGTTAGAGCAATTCAAATTTTTGGTCAAAGTTGGACTTGGGCCAGGATGTGTCCCACAAATTCACCGTCAACTATCAGAGGAACTTAGCTCCCGAAAACTGGCGAAATTGTGGCCTCGTTTAGATGCCCAATGACCCTTATTTTCGTTAATGTCAAAAATAAATATTTTTTTTTTTAAACCGAAAAAAAATTATTAATATAGAGGTGGTGGGATGCCACCCCCACCACCCCTGCATGGATCCATATCCTCAAAATATATATATAAATATTTTTGGGTCACTGGGCCATGACCCCTGCCGAACCCCACAACATAAACCACTATATTAAATGGTGTGGTCAGGTCGGGCCACATGGAGTGAAACCGCCCACACCTCTTATTTATCACACCACCTGAAGGCATCAAAGAACGAGAGCGGCGGGGGTCGAACTCGCCCATCCCACGTGGCCAACCCCTGAGCGGGCAGTCCCAAAACAAACACCAAAAATAAACAACAATGCAATTTTAAATGGGTCGGGTCAGGTTTTGAACTCGCACCCTCTTCAACCCCCAACGAACTCCGCCGGTGGTTGCTACCAATGCCCCACCAGCCCACCTGTTGTTAATTCTGCCTCAAAAATTATATAAGAACCCAATTTCATAGTGCGCTGGGGGGAGGGGGAGTGGAGCCAACCAACGCATTTTTCAACAAATATTATTTTTTTATTTGCAGGTGTGGAACCACGAGCCATGGAGACGATGGAACCGTGCCCCAGGGAATCTTGAGGGCATCAAGAAGATTCCTTGAGGCTCAGAACTTACGAGAGTTAGAATTTGAAAAAATTTATGTAGATTTTACACCTCTCGGTGATAAGAATCCAATGGCGATGTCCGTTTTAGCAGCATAGCTTCGTATTTTTCGACCATTTTCCATATTGGAGTGATGGTGTCATATTCTCAAGTGTAGACAGTCGATTTTATGCCTCTCGACTCCATGAATTTGATGGTGCGGGGAGATTCAGCAACTGAGCATCCACTTCTTTAGCCAACTTCAGGGGTTGAGGTATATGCATTATTGACGTCATATACTTCTTTTATCATTTGTTGTGAGATTTAATATGTTGTTTAATCCTTTCTTGATGTATGTTATGCGATCTAAGTTTCTACTTCATGTGAGATTTATTCGCCATGGATTGTTATGATTCCTATGTAACCTTGTTGAAGGGATCTTCATCGTCGCCTTCTGTGAGATTATGTCATGTTTATAGGAAGCCTATTATGAGTGAGAGTTCCTGTAGCGGAACTTCTCATGGAGATACAAGCCACTCATGTTGAGGGCATATATCCTTGTATGATAGAAAGCATAGTCCATGTACATCATCACCATTTCTAGCACTATATGAAGCAGCCTACCCCATATTAACACTGGGCCTGGAGACGTAGTCCAAATTGGACGAACTTCGTTATCAACATCTCGTGTTCTTGTGTTGTTGACTGTCGTCATGTTTCCTCTTGCTCAAAGCATGCATATGTGTTATTTTAATGCTCTTTTCAGTGAAATTATGACCACATCAGAGAAGTAAAATATTATGGGTAAATCCGGTAGCTGACAGACCCAGATCACCAAAAATATCTGATTTTGTTTCTCCACACTTCCATTTGTTGTTTTCTTCACCTTGTAGATCCACCTGGATCCTACAACTGAAATTCCCTTTGGTCTTGGGACAACTTCCCATGCACTTTTTTTGATAATGGAGTCATACTCCTCAACAATGGCATCAACCCATACTAGTTTCTTCACTTCTTCCTTGAATGAGGATGGCTCAGTCTCTACATTCTCGCTCATAAGACCCATGTAGCCAATGTATCTGTCTAGAAACATTCTCTACCTCCGTTATAATGTGGGTGCTCCCACGCTCTCTCTAGCATCATGCATCAGCCTAACAGTCGCTCTGGTGTGCTTCCTTCTATCTATGTATGTCTTTGCATTAGTTGGTGCTTCCACTCTCTGTTCCTCTGCTTTTGGTTGATCCACATCTTGAGGTTCTTCTTTTGGGGCTAAGAGCTCTTCATCTAAATACATTTGAATCTCCCTCTTAAGGGAAATTCTCATGGACTTTCCTTCATTGAATTTCACATCTCTACGAACCACTGTCATCATATGAGATGTTAGGTACACCTGATAATTGTGAGGTGTATCAGTGTACCCCAAAAATATGCTAAACTCAGTTGTTGGTTCTAGTTTTTTCCATGCATCTTTGGTAACAAGACAGCAAATTGATGAAACAAAAATTCTAAAGTGCACCACATCTGGATTCTTACCAGAAAAGGCTTCTTCTAGTGTACTCATCCCGAGAACCTTATCAGGACTTATTTTCTACACATACACAGCTGTGTTGCATGCTTCTGCCCATAAGTACAACGGTAGGCGCTGATCATGTAACATCACTTGTGCAGCTCCCACAATGTTTTTGTTCTTCCTTTATGCAACCCCATTTTATTGTGGGTTATGAGGTGTTATTAACTCTTTTCTAATTCCTTCTAATGCACAAATGTTCTTGAATTCATTCGACATATATTCTCCACTATTATCGCTTTGAAGAGACTTCACCTTCTTTCCCATGTCATTTTCAACAAGTGATTTTAACTCACAAAATTTTGATAACGCCTAATCTTTCTTATACATGAAGAATATCCAAAACTTTCATGAAAAATAACCTACAAAATTCACATAATACCTATGCTTGGTCATGAAGGCTGTCGAGAAAGATCAACACACATCCGAGTGAACTATTTCAAGGATCGATTTCGCTCGATTGTCCTTATCATGAAAGGTGTCTTTGGTGTACTTCCCCAATGTACACCCTTTGTATGTATCACGTTGCTCAAGTGAATCCTTGGGAAGTCCTGTAGAAATATTTTGCATGATATTCAAAGCTCCGTGGTGTAGATGGCTCAATCTTCTATGCCATAAGTCACCGATGTCTCGGTTCTCCACCTTCTCTGCTTTCGTGCTCAAGGAAGCACAATATTCTACATCCAATTGGTACATGTTCTTTACTCGAACCCTGATCTACTTCACTTTTCCCGTGGCTATGTGACGAAGGAATTCCTTTACTTTTCTAAATATCACATCATATCCACAGTCTTCCAACATAGCAACTGAAACTAAGTTATTCTTCAAACCAAGAACATAAATGACATATTTGAATGTGAGAGGAGAACCAGACTCCCTATGAAAAGTAATAGTACCGATGTCGGTTGCGTTATACCTCCAATCATCTCCCATCTCAATGTGGATCTGGAGATATTTCTCCTCCAAGTTGCTGAAGAAATCTTTGTTCTTGGTCATATGGAATGAGGCTCCACTATCTAGGTACCACAAAGAACCCATCATTGATGACACCATGCATGTGAAGAGAGTCAAATCCAAATTGAATTGTGAATAAATTTCTTCACTTGCGGCTCCTCCTGAGGGATTCTTGTCGGCCTTCTTGTGCAGACAGTTTGCGACATAGTGTCCCATCTCATGACAGTGAAAACATTTAATCTTAGACAAGCCCTTCTTCTTGTCTGCCTAACTACAATCTGATTTGGAATGAGATGACCTCCCTTTCCCTTTCTTTTCCTTTCCATCCAAAGCATACTTCTCCTCATCATCATGCTTTTACTAGGATCCATCTTTGGTTTTACATTGAATCTCTTCTTGTACCAAGTTGAACCATAAACGCTCCACTCTAGTAGCTTCTCCCTCCTAATCTTTGAATCCTGGTAGTTGTGCCAGCTCTTGGGAAGGCCTAGAAGTGCTAGGATCACCAAATCATCTTCAGAAACTGTAACAGCAACACTTCCAAGCTCATCTAAACACTGAGTGAACTTGGTCAATTATTTTGGTATTGTCTCTCCCTTCTCAATATTGATTTTTTTGAGCTTGTCTTTCAATTATAGCTTCCTATGGTCTTTGTTGTTCTGAAAAAATATGTTAAGGCCTTCCACATAGCATATGGAGTTTCATTTCCATGGAGGTTCGGGACAATATTATCTCGAACACCTGTTGGAAATACTGAGAGGGGGGTGAATCAGTATTTATTTTCAATTGTTAATTATTGCCAGTTAGATTCTTTCACAATTAAATACAGAGAGGTGTATAATAATAATATTAAGGATTAATAAGAACTTAAATCCCTTTTTTTAATAATAGTATACAATAGATGAGTGAGGGCGCCATTCCTTTTAATGAAACAGGCACCAACCTGTTTCCAAGCACCAATTTGGACTTTGATGAGGCTCCAACCTCTAGGGCTTTGACCCTATATTCTCAAGGCACCAACCTTGTGTTTAGGAGCTCCTACACGAAGGACACCAATCCTTTTGTCTCCTTTTAATAGAGAATGTGAATAATATTTACTTGAACATCCTTGACATAATTCTTCATTGTTTAATCACTTCCAAAATTCTTCATTGTCTGGTCACTTCAAAATTCTTCACTGTCTACTTGTTCATCACTGCACTTCAATTCCAAAATTCTTTACTGTCTAATCACTTCAAAATTATTCATTATCTACTTTTTCATCACTGCACTTCAATTCCAAAATTCTTCACTGTCTAATCACTTCAAAATTCTTCATTGTGTACTTGTTAATCACAGCACTTCAATTCCAAAATTCTTCATAGTCAAAAAAGAGAGATTGTCTAAATCACAGAGTCAATAAGGAGATTCGATTTCGATCCAATGAACTGTCTGAGCCAAAGTTAGTAATACTTTTGATTTCACCGATCCAAGGTAAGAAATTTTTTTGCACCAAGTATATGCTTGAATCACAAATCCGGATGCTTCACAGGTTCAAGCCTCCTAAACTAGATGTGCTTGTTCACAGTTCCAAATTTGAGGGTGATAGTATTGACTATCCTTCCAGCACCGAGCAATAGGACTATTCTCCCACAGGTAAACAATTCTGGAATGTAACTATCCTGATCTGCAATTTCGAGGTGTAGTGAGATCACAAATACAGATCCAAGTTCCTGAAGTGGAATCACACTTCTGTTCTAAAACTTCTCACAATACTGAAACCTTGCTATATTGATCCACAGTCCTGTAGCTTCTGTGGTGCTAGATAAATGGGTTTTTCTTCTCCTTAAGGGTTCACGAGATGTGAACCTATTCCTTTTTCTGTGCTCTACCTTCTTCACCGAGTTTCCTATTCAAAAATGGAGATCTGAAACAAGTATTTATAGTGTTTTTTTTTGTTATGAGTTGAAGGGCCACATCAATGATACTAAGGCCGACATGAGAGACCTAGAACTGGTCGTCTCAAGGACTAGATAGATATCCTTGACTTGAAAAATCAATTTCTCCCAAACTATTTATAATTTTGGGCCAAGTAAGAGCTCATATGAAAGCTAAAATTATGCTCTAAATGATGGTGAAGGTTTCACAGAAAATTTTTGCCTCTAGGTAGTGAAAATATCATTTTTAATGTGACTAGTCATTTGTAGGAGCAGAAATAGAGGTAGGACAGAATGTCATGAGGTTCTTTATGGATTGATTCTCTATTATGGCCTACTTTATCATAAGTTTATCATTCCATAATGATATGTCTACATGAGTCCTCCATTATCCAGATGATCGTCTAATCCTTCAGTATGGTCATTCATCATCATTTACCATCATCATCAAGCATCCTATTTTCATCAAATGGAAATATTTTTCTTCTCTCCCCCTTTGACATCAATGGCAATAGGGTGCCAATGTGCTCCCCTTGTCATGCTGCTCCCCCTAACATACTGTATCCCTGACATGTTGCTTGATTTAATGTGATGCAAGAGAAATAACCCCCATCTTTTGGTGAAGATACTCAAATTCTTCTCGTGGAAGGGGTTTTGTAAAGATATCCACAATTTTCTCTTTTGTATTGATGTGTTCCAACCTGATATTTTGTTCAGCAACTTGTTCATGGAGAAAGTGGTATTTTATTGGAATATTTTTGGTCTTTGAGTGCATTATCGGATTCTTTAAAAGACTGATGGCGCTAGTATTGTCACAAAAAATAGTAACTGGTTTCTTAGTTTCTATGTTGACATCCTTCAAGGCTTCCTTCATCCATAGAATTTGTGTACAACGATCAGCAGCGGTTATATATTCGGATTCCGTTGTAGAAAGGGATATAGATGATTTCTTTTTGCTGAGCCAAGATACAATACAATCTCCCATAAAGAATGCATTTCCACTGGTACATTTTTTATCATCCACACTTCCGACCCAATCAGCATCAGAATAAGCTATCACAATAAGAGTTGAACTCTTAGGATACCAAAGACCGAAATCAGTCGTTCCTTTCAGATATATGAGAATTCTTTTCACAACTGCTAGATGGGATTCTTTAGTACTTGACTGAAATCTTGCTATCATTCCTACTGCTTTCATAATATCTGGTCTTGTAGCAGTTAAGTATAGGAGAGATCCAATTATTTACCTGTAAAGAGTTGCATCTATGAGAGGAGTATCATCATATTTGCTTAATTTACAATCTGTGGTCATCGGTGTGCTCATAGGTGCACAATCTTCCATCCCATATCTTTTGAGCATGTATTTAAGATATTTTTCTTGAGATATAAACATGCCTGCATAGGTTTGAGATATTTGTAGCCCAAGAAAGTAAGAAAACTCACCAATCATTGACATCTCGAATTTTTTGGACATATTTAGAACAAATTCATGGCTCATTTCTTCATCATTGCTAGCAAACATTAGATCATCAACGTAAACAAGAGTGATCAAAAGTTTTTCCTTGTCCATCTTCATGTAGAGATTGCTACCTACCACTCCCTTTTTGAAACCTTCTTGTTGCAAATAGTGATCCAACTTTGCATACCATGCTCTAGGGGCTTGTTTTAATCCATACAAGGCCTTTTTTAGTTTGCATACAAAGTATTTTCCTTCAACAAGATCAAATCCTTTTGGTTGCTCCATGTAAACTTCTTCCTTAAGATCTCCATTCAGGAATGCTAATTTTACATCCATTTGATAAACCTTGAATCCTTTTGAGCAAGTAAATGCTAAAAACATTCTTATGTTTTCCAATCGAGCTACTGGTGCAAAGGTTTCTTCAAAGTCAATTCCTTCAATTTGAGAGTATCCTTTGCAGACAAGTCTGGCTTTATTTCTGATGATTTTTCCATCTTCATTCATCTTGTTTTTGAATACCCATTTTTTTCCAATTATATTTTTAATTTTTGGGCGAGGTACCAATTCCAAAGTCTCATTTTTTTTCGATTTGAGACATTTCCTCTTCCATGGCCTTTATCCAATAAGGATCTTTTCTTGCTTGATAAAAATTTTCAGGTTCCATCAAATATAATAGAGCAACGTCATCTTTTCTTGGGGTGTTTATCATCCTTCTTTGAGTTTGAATTCCTTCATCTATATTTCCGATGACTTGTTCTTCCGGATGATGTCTTTGAATAAACTTGATCTTAGAGGGAGTTTGTGAAGGTTCACTTTGGGGTTCTCCATTCTCCTCTTCTTTTTCAGATTTTTCTTCTTCACTTTGTTCAAAGAAAGGCTCAACTTCATGATCTTCAATTATTTTTTTTGGAAGGCCTTCACCAATCTTCAAATCAATTTTTTCCACTATTATTCGTAGATGATTGTTGTAACATTTGTAAGATTTACTCCTAGTGGAGTATCCAAGAAATATTCCTTCTTCAACTCTAGAATCAAATTTACCTGGTAAGTCATCATTTATTTTTATTAAACATTTTCTTCCAAAAACCCTGAAATATTTTACTGAAGCAGGTCTTCCTTTCCATAATTCATAAGGAGTCTTTTCATTATTTGGTCTTAGTTGAGTTTGATTTAAGGTATAAGATATGGCACCAACTGCTTCTCTCCAAAATTTTGGTTGCAAATCAGCTGCTAGTAGCATTTTCCTTGCCATTTCTTGAATGGTTCGGTTCCTTCTTTCAACTACTCCATTTTGTTGGGGTGTCCTAGTAGTAGAAATTTCTCTTTCGATTCCATGATCTTTACAGAATTCATCAAATTATTTTGAGGTGAATTCTCCTCCTCTATCCATTCTAAGACATTTAATCTTAGAATATTTTTCATTCTCAATGAGGGCCTTAAGATTATTAAAAAATTCAAATGCTTCGAATTTATATTTTATGAAATATATCCACATCATTCTAGTATAGTCATCAACAAATAGAGGAAAGTACCTTTCACCTTGAAGAGTTGGAGTTCTAGTTGGCCCACACAAATCTGCATGAATGATTTCCAAAGGTTTTGATGTTGAGAACTCCTTAGTTTTGTGGCTAGTTCTGGTTTTCTTTCCATGTTGACATGGGCCACATACAAATTGATTTGGTTTTCACATTTTTCGAATGTCCCTTACTGCATTAATTTTTCTGATGTTGACTAGGTTATCAAAACTTGTATGCCCCAATCGCTTGTCCCATAACCAACTTTCATCTGTTTGACTTAAGTAACATTTGTCTTCTTGGATTCTACTGAGAATGTAAAAATTATCTGGTGTTCGTACTCCTTTTGCCACAAGTTCTCCTGAGGATGAGTCTCTTATTTCACAATTTTTTGTACTAAAGACAACATTATGTCCTTGGTCACAAATCTGGCTGACACTTAAGAGATTGTGTTTGAGCCCTTCTACTAGCAAGGCATTTTGAGCCTTTCCTAGTCCATTGACAAGGGTAGCAGTTCCTTTTCCAGTGATTTTAGTGGATCCACTTCCAAAGTATACATTTCCATTTTTCTTGTTCAATGAGATAAACTTCTTTTGGTCACCTGTCATATGTCTTGAGCATCCACTATCCACGAACCAATGATTTTCTTCACTATGAGCACATAGAGCTAGGCCACATTTATCAATTAAGAGATTTACGCTTTTAGATTTTTCCATTTTGAGAGGTCAATTTTGTTCATTAGGATCATAATTATCACATAATGAGCAAGATGGATCAAACTTAGCCAAAGGATCAAAGGAATTGTAAGTTTTGATTTTTCCTTGCTCTTTAGGACCACGTAGTTGGTTTGTTTGATCATTCAATCTTGGTGCTTCATTCTTATGAGCCTTAAAATGCTTAGCTTGATGCCCAAAGTTTTTACAATTGTAACAATGCCCAAGAAAAATAGTTTGATATCTGTTGTAGTATCCATAGCTTGGACCAACATTCTTCCTTGGAGTTTCTCTTTCTTCAATTCTTGGTTTTGAGATGTGACTTTGTTTCTGACGAGATAACTTTTCTTTTGGATGGAAAGAGAGTACATCAACATAACTTCTGGCATTATTCTTTGTACTTGATGATTTTCCTTTGAAACCAATTCCAGACTTGTCATGTTGAGGTTTTTGCGTATTAAGAATGTTGTCAAGAGCTAGAGAGCTTTTCCAACTCCTTTTGACTTGCTATAATTCCTTTCTTAGAGATATTATTTCAGCTTCACGTTTTTCATAGATATCATCCTTCTCTTTTAGCTCAATGTTCAAGAAGTCTTCCCTTGTTCTTGCTTCCTCTCTTTCTATTTTGAGAGAAATTATCTTCTTTTGTAGATTCTCATTTTCTTCAATGGCACTCATTAGCAAACTATCCATGTTTCTTTCATCTTCTAGTTCTAAGTCATCATTATTTGTAAATGCCATGAATATCGTTTCTTTGCTTCCAACATAATTACTTTCCTCATTTGATTCATCATCACTTTATTTGTAATGACTCACATTTCTAGTTGATTTCTTTTTTATGGCTACAAATTCATCTTCATCAGACTCATCTTGTTTGGAGAAGAATTTCTTCTTATTAAACCCTTTCTTTTTGTACATCATTCTTTTAGAGTCCTTTTCATCATCACTATCATGTTTATGAGGAAATTTTGCAGTGTAATGACCTATTCTTCCACAATTGAAACAAATAAGAGGGTACTTAGATCCCCTTTTTATTCTTTGTACAAATTGAGCTAAATCATTTTCAGTATCAGATTCATCGTTGTTGCAATTCCATCCTTTTCCTTCTTTTGTAGATCTTGAGGCTTTGAAAGCTGCTTCTTTGAAATTTGAGCTCCCTTTCCTCATCTCATAGGCAATAAGAATTCCATGAAGTTCATCCATCTTGAGAGTATCTAGGTCCTTCATTTATTCTATGGCATTTACTTTGGATTCAAATCTGTTAGGAAGCGATCTCGAGATTTTTTTAACAATGGTGCTTTCTTCAATAGTTTCCCCTAGTCCTTTAGGAGAGTTAACCACTTCAGCTACTCAGAGGAAGTACGATGCAATATCTTCTTCATCATCCAATTTCAGACTCTCAAATTGTCTTATATAGGTTTGAAGTTTTTCCTTCTTAACTTTGGATTCCCCATCATATAGAGAAACCAACTTATCCCATACTTCTTTGGCTGAGTCACAATTCATGACTTTCGTAAATTCGGAATCGGTAATTCCACTAGTGATGGAATTTAAAGCTTTGGCATTAGCAATGTAGGCTATTCTTTCATCTGGATCTGTTGGAAGACTGGCGGGAGCTTTGTACCCATCCAAAACAGAGTGCGATACTTCAGGGCCAAGAGACATTAGATAGTAGGACATCCTCTTTTTCAAAAAACTAAAATTTGTTCCATAAAAGATAGGTGGTTTCCCTCTTGCTTCCATGTTCTTCTGTTGTGCCTAATAATCCTTCTTCCAGCTGTTAAGCTGATAATGAAGAAGTTGGATCTGAAACCAATTGTTGTAAATACTGAGAGGGGGGTGAATCAGTATTTCTTTTCAATTGTTAATTATTGACAGTTATATTCTTTCACAATTAAATACAGAGAGGTGTATAATAATAATATTAAGGATTAATAAGAACTTCAATCCATTTTTTTAATAATAGTATACAATAGATGAGTGAGGGCACCAACCCTTTTAATGAAACAGGCACCAGCCTCTTTCCAAGTGCCAACTTGGACTTTGATGAGGCTCTGACCTCTAGGGCTTTGACCCTATCTTCTCAAGGCACCAACCTTGTGTTTAGGAGCTCCTACTCCAAGGACACCAATCCTTTTTTCTCCTTTTAACAGAGAATGTGAATAGTATTTACTTAAACATCCTTGACATAATTCTTCATTTTTTAATCATTTCCAAAATTCTTCATTGTCTGATCACTTAAAAATTCTTCATTGTCTACTTGTTCATCACTGCACTTCAATCCCAAAATTCTTCACTGTCTAATCACTTCAAAATTCTTCACTGTCTACTTGTTCATCACTGCACCTCAATTCCAAAATTCTTCACTGTCTACATTTTCATCATGTTGAAAATGCAACAAGATGATGGAGCTTAGTGAAAATAAGTCGCCTTCACTAAGTGGGCCCGCAGGCTATTTTTGGCGCAAAGTCTATTTTTAGACTATGTCTATTTTTAGACATATGGATCATGGTCTATGAGTTGCAGGATGCTATTTATGGATGATTGGTCAAGTTGGTAAAAATAGATGGACCTCTATTTTTAGAAATTGGGTGGAGTCTTTTTTTAGACTGCCAGTCTAAAAATAGATCAGTCGAATATTATTAGCCCTTAATAATATTTGGACTATAAACATTATCTTATCCTCTTGGAGCACTTCAATTCGAGCTACGGATGTGGCACATGCAGCTGACAGAAGGAATTACGCTATTCCTAGGGGTTAGTTGAGCTATTGCATGGTTGACTTCAGTTAGAACTCATGTGGCAGAGTTTGGTGGAGTTGATGAGACAGTTGGTGGAGTTATGTTCGGTTTAACTTAGTTGAACTAGTTGTATTTAGTCTAACTGATAAATACACTAGTGATGAGTGGTGTGAATTAATTATTAATTAATTCACTAATTATTAACTCATAAATCAACTAAAGAATACATCAGTTAACTGCAATGCATGGACAGTTCAGTGGAGACCAGTGTTAGAGGTGGGTGAAAGGGTGAGTCTACTATCGGTTGTGACTATAGTTGTGCATGGGATTTGCACACACATTGATTGAGATTTCCAATGAGGATTGCACAGTACAAGCCAGTGGGATTCGAACTTGGATCTCATCATTATTCATCTTGGATTGTGCAGTAGAGGCAGGCAGACTTGTGGAGGAGATTTGAACCTGTGACTTGTTCATCTTCCGTGCTAGTTTGTGTGTAGCATGTGAGATAGTGCTGAGAGCTGTGAGAGCTTTGTGCTATGTATTGTTACATGTTCTATATCATTATAATATACAGATAGTTGGGGGTTTTCAGCTGTAAGCTTTCCCCATTACATATTGTGTTATATGTGTGCTTGATTATGTTTTAATGTGCGCATGCGACTGCTTCTATTTCCGCAAATTGATGATCAATTGTAGAAGAGGTTATGTATTATGCATGAAGCTCAAATAGTGTGTAATCAAGATAATCTCGGTGAATAATTCATCTATTATTCAAATTTATACATGGTATCAGAGCGAGAATTGATCATCGGATCTATTACAGTGATTACATTTTATTTCGGTAGACAGAGTCTGTAAGCGGGCCAGGTAGCCTCTGGATTCATCCTTTCTTTGAAAGGTGAAAAATCTAGTAAATGCCCCTACAGTCGATCTCTGTGCTAGAAATACTTTGTTCTCACAGATCAGAAGCGGTTGAGTTTTGAGCTGGTGGAATTCGAATTTGCAGCAGTGTTTTCTTGGTGTCGAAGTCAAAATGTCTTTCAACGGATTGCGATTGGAGTATGCCCTTGAGGGCAGCTCGAATTATGTTGCATGGAAGGACAGGATGGAGGTGGTGTTAGATGAAAATGGGCTGAAGGAGTTCATAGATGCTGAAGTCCCAAAGCCTACTGATGTTGCTCAAGTTGAGGCTTGGCAAAAGAAGACAGCAAAATGTCGAAGGATTATGTTGGAGGGCGTGAAGGATCACATTGTATCTAGCCTGCATGGTAAAGCTTCTCCATACTTGATGTGGAAAGCGTTGACAGATTTATTCCAAAGCAAGAGCGACCAGAGGAAGTTGGCGCTCAAGGATAAACTCAGAAACATAAATATGGAGAAAGGCGACAGTATGCCCAAGTACCTCATGAAGTTCACCCAATGCAGGGATGAACTGGGAAGTGTGGGGGTGACTGTAGATGAAGAGGACTTGGTGGACTTGGCTCTCCTTGGTCTTCCGAAGAGTTGGCATTCCTATCAGGACTCTGTCAATGGTCGGGAGAAATTGCCAGGATGGGAGCGACTTTGGTTGGATCTTGTGTAAGAGGAGATAAGGCGGACTACCGGGGACGGATCTTCATCAAAGGTATCTGATGAAGAAAATTGTGCTTTGGCTGCCAAAGCAAAGAAGGGGAAGAGCAAGAAAGCTTCTCAGTCTGGTGCGAAAGGCAAGAAGCAAGACATGTCCAAGGTGAAGTGTTTTCACTGTCACCAGCACGGACAGTATGCCACAAATTGTCCGCAGAAGAAGAAAAATAAAGCGGTACAACTGGATACGCGACGGGGAGGCCTTAGCCTCGCGGTTGAAAATTTGGATTTTTCTTTGATCACGCCACCCAGTCTCCAAGTGTGATGGGATCGGTATGGTTGTGGAGCCGGTGGTGCGTCTTTTCACATGACGGGGGAGGTCGAGATTTGTTTCGATGCGGATGAGAAAGATCTTGGAGTGCATGAGATAGGCGATGATGAAGTGAATACGGTCGACCGATGAGGGTGCCATTTCCTTTGAGAGAAGTCTAGTAAACCCGTCGTATGGAAGGAAGTGATGCATGTTCCAAGATTGAAGAAGAATCTTATCTCTGTGGCGATGTTAGAAGATAAGGGATATGATGTTGTCTTCAGCAAGGGAAAGGCTTTCCTACGTAGTAAGAGTACTGGAGAAACCCGGAAGATAGGGGTTCGAGTCAAAAACTTTTATCAATTGCAAGTAGATGGCTGTGCAACAATGGCATGCAAGGCAGAAGGAGTGGTGAGTTGGGATGATGGCGAGCTATGGCATCGGAGACTGGGCCACCTTCACCATGGAGCTTTGAAGATACTGCAACAGATTTCTACTGGGCTTCCTAAAGGCACTCTTGCATAGGCAGATTAGTGCAAGGGGTGTACCTTGGGAAAATTTGTGAAAGCCACCTTTCACGAGAAGGATAGTCGTGCACGACGATCCTTGAGGAATTCACACGAAGACGTGTGTGGACCTTTCTCAGTAGCTTCGATAGCAAAGCACAAGTACTATGTGATCTTTGTTGATGATTATTCTCAGAAGTGTTGGATCTTCTTCATGTAGAAGAAGCGCGAGACATACTCAAAGTTCTGTGAGTTCAAGGCGCTAGTTGAGAAGGAATCGGGGAAGCATGTGAAGGCTCTTAGGAGCGACAATGGTGGTGAATTCATCTCTGGAAAATTCAAAGACTTCTGCAGTGCAGAACGGATTCGAAGAGAGCTCATAGCACCTCATAACCCACAGCAGAATGGAGTTGCTGAGCGGAAGAACAGAACGATCGTGGGTGCTGCACGGGCGATGTTGCATGATCAGGGCCTACCCATTCACTTGTGGGTGGAGGCATGCAATACTGCAGTATATGTGCAGAACCGTTGTCCTCACAGGATACTTGGCATGAGTACACCCGAGGAGGCATTTTCTGGTAAGAGGCCTGATATTTCCCATTTGAGGATTTTTTGTTCACCTGTTTACATTCATGTGACGAAGGATGCCAGGAAGAAGCTGGAGCTGACCGCAGAGGTTGGGATATTTGTGGGGTACACTGATACACCCCACAACTATCGTGTGTATTTTCCAGACAGTCGCAAGACTATTGTGCGACGGGATATCAAATTTCAGGAGGAGAAAGCCATGAAGTGTTCGCTTGAGAGGGAGCCACACTTGCATGCAGATGAGGAGCTATTAGTTCCTAAGGATGAGCTTCAGGATGTGGATCATCCACAAGAGGAAGTTCATGGAGTGGAAGAGACCACTCATGCAGCGCCAACCATCAAAGGGTGGAAGCGCACTACAGAAGCTGAGCGACTAGCTCAAGATGCAGAGAAGGTTGTAGGACAACCTACAGCACAGCGCAGACAGAGACAATCATCGGACCAGTACACTGGATACATGGCTCTTGTGAGCAAATGTGTCATGACAGAGCCATCCTCTTTCGAGGAAGGCCCCGTCGAAGCTAGTTCAAGGTACCTTGCTCGGACGATAGGTCGTGGGTTCGAGATGGGTCTACAAAGTGAAGCAGGTGGCTGAAGGGAGTGTGGAGAAGTACAAGGCAAGATTTGTTGCCTGAGGCTTCTCACAGATAGAAGGGATCGATTATGAGGATACCTTTGCACCTATCGCAAGGTATTCTTCCATACAGATGATCCTAGCTCTCTCAGCGTAGATGGGGTGGCACATCATCAGATGGATGTGAAGACTGCATTCCTCAACGGAGTCATTGAGGAGGAGGTGTACATAGAGCAGCCCGAAGGTTTCGAGATCTTCAGCAGCGAGTCGCATGTGTGCAGGCCCAAGAGAGCGTTGTATGGGTTGAAACAAGCACCTCGTGCTTGGTACACACGGATAGACAGTTATTTCACCGGACTTGGATTCTCCAAGAGTGAGGCGGATCCGAACCTATACCAGATTGTGGTGGAGGGTAAGTTGCTGATCATTGTACTTTATGTACATGATTTGATTTTGACAGGTGATGAGCTGTTGATACTCTCATGCAAGGAGGATCTTGCAAAAGAGTTTGAGATGAAGGACTTGGGCCTCCTTCATTATTTCCTGGGATTGGAAATTTGGCAGCGCAGTGATGGGCTGTTTGTTTCTCAGGGTAAGTATGCCCGGGAGATACTGGAGAAGTTCAACATGCATGGCTGCAAGCCTGTTGATACTCCTCTTCCTAGTGGTTGGAGGAAGGAGGATGCTACTTCAGCGGAGGTAGTGGATGCCACTGTCTATCGACAATTGGTGGGGTCGCTTATGTATCTGGTCAATACACGACCCGATATATGCTATGCTGTTAACCAGCTTTCACAAGCTATGGTTAAGCCTACCAAGCTCTTCTGGAAGGTAGGCAAGCATGTATTGCGTTATCTTAGAGGCACATCGGGATATGGTTTGTGGTACAGACAGGAGGATGAGGTGAAGCTATGTGGCTTCACGGATGTAGATTGGGCAGGGAGCCCAACGGACAGAAAGAGCACATCTGGAGGGATCTTCAGTATCAGGTCAACCGCAGTTTCTTGGTACAGCAGGAAGCAGAGATCCGTGGCACTCAGTTCAGCAGAGGCCGAGTATATGGCAGCAAGCTTGGCTGCATGCGAGGCTATATGGATGAGGAAGATCCTAGTCGGGTTGTTCGGGTCACACTTGGAGCCTACTGTGATTTATTGTGATAACCAGAGTTGCATTAAACTCTCGGCTAATCCAGTATTTCATGATAGATCCAAACACATCGACATCGGGTACCATCATATCAGAGATTGTGTGTAGCGGAGAATCATGTTACTTTCATACATTCCCACGGAGGATCAGGATGCTGATATCTTGACGAAGGCGCTCACCAGGAGAAAATTCGAATACCACAGAGGCAGGATAGGGGTTGCAGATAATCCATATCTTGTTGAGAGGGAGTTTTGAAAATGCAACAAGATGATGGAGCTTAGTGAAAAGAAGTCGCCTTCACTAAGTGGGCCCGCAGGCTATTTTTGGCGCAAAGTCTATTTTTAGACTATGTCTATTTTTAGACATATGGATCATGGTCTATGAGTTGCGGGATGCTATTTATGGATGGTTGGTCAAGTTGGTAAAAATAGATGGACCTCTATTTTTAGACATTGGGCGGAGTCTATTTTTAGACTACCAGTCTAAAAATAGATCAGTCGAATATTATTAGCCCTTAATAATATTTGGACTATAAACATTATCTTATCCTCTTGGAGCACTTCAGTTCGAGCTACGGATGTGGCACATGCAGCTGAAAGAAGGAATTACACTATTCCTAGGGTTTATTTGAGCTATTGCATGGTTGAATTCAGTTAGAACTCATGTGGCAGAGTTTGGTGGAGTTGATGAGACAGTTGGTGGAGTTGTGTTCGGTTTAACTTAGTTGAACTAGTTGTATTTAGTCTAATTGATAAATACACTAGTGATGAGTGGTGTGAATTAATTATTAATTAATTCACTAATTATTAACTCATAAATGAACTAAAGAACACATCAGTTAACTGCAATGCATGGACAGTTCAGTGGAGACCGGTGTTAGAGGTGGGTGAAAGGGTGAGTCTACTATCAGTTGTGACTATAGCTGTGCATGAGATTTGCACACACATTGATTGAGATTGCCAATGAGGATTGCGCAGTACAATCCAGTGGGATTTGAACTTGGATCTCATCATTATTCATCTTGGATTGCGCAGTAGAGGCAGGCAGACAGGTGGAAGAGATTTGAACTTGTGACTTGTTCATATCTGAGCTAGTTTGTGTGTAGCATGCGAGATAGTGCTGAGAGTTGTGAGGAGCTTTGTGCTATGTATTGTTACATGTTCTCTATCATTATAATATACAGATAGTTGGGGGTTTTCAGCTGTAAGATTTCCCCATTACATACTGTGTTATATGTGTGCTTGATTATGTTTTAATGTGCGCATGCGACTGCTTTTATTTCCGCAAATTGATGATCAATTGTAGAAGAGGTTATGTATTATGCATGAAGCTCAAATAGTGTGTAATCAGGATAATCTCGGTGAATAATTCATCTATTATTCAAATTTCTACACATCACTGCACTTCAATTCCAAAATTCTTCACAGTCCAAAAAGAGAGATTGTCTGAATCATAGAGTCAATGAGGAGATTCGATTTCAATCCAATGAACTATCTGAGAAAAAGTTAGTAATACTTCTGAGTTCACGGAGCCAAGGTAAGAAATATTGCTGCACCAAGTATATGCTTGAATCACAAATCCGAATGCTTCACAGGTTCAAGCCTCCTAAACTGGATGTGTTTTTTCACAGTTCCAAATCTGAGGGTGACAGTAATGATTGTCCTTCCAGCACCGAGCAATAGGACTATTCTCCCACAGATAAAAAATTATGGAATGTGACTATCCTGAGCTGCAATTTCGAGGTGTAGTGAGATCACAAATATAGATCTGAGTTCCTGAAGTGGAATCACACTTATGTTCTGAAACTTCTCACAATACTGAGCCCTTGCTATATTGATCCATATTCCTGTAGCTTCTGCGGTGCTAGATAAATGGGTTGTTCTTCTCCTTAAGGGTTCACGAGATGTGAACCTGTTCTTTTTTTTGTGCTCTGCCTTCTTCATCGAGTTGCCTGTTCAAAAATGGAGATCTGAAACAAGTATTTATAGTGTTTGTTTTTGTTATGAGATGAAGGGCCACGTCAATGATACTGAGGCCAACATGAGAGACCTAGCACTGGTCGGCTCAAGGACCAGATAAATATCCTTGACTTGAAAAATCTATTTCTCCCAAACTATTTAGAATTTTGGGCCAAGTAAGAGCTCATATGAAAGCTAAAATTATGCTCTAAATGATGGTGAAGGTTTCATAGAACATTTTTTCCTCTGGGTAGTGAAAATATAATTTTTAATGTGTCTGGTCATTTGCAGGAGCAGAAATAGAGGTAGGACAGAATGTCAGGAGGTTCTTTATGGATTGATTCTCTATTATAGCCTACTTTATCATAAGGTTATCATGCCATAATGATATGTCTACATGAGTCCTCCATTATCCATATGATCATCTAATCCTTCAGTATGGTCATTCATCATCATTTACCATCATCATCAAGCATCCTATTGTCATCAATGACAACTTTGTGGCATAGTTTCCCGGCTCATGACGGTGAAAATGTTTAATATTTGACAAGTACTTCTTCTTTCCTACCTAACCATAATCCGATTTGGAATGGGATGACTTCCCTTTCCCTTTCTTTTCCTTTCCAACCAAGGCACAATTCTCCTCATCATCATGCTTTGATGAGGATCTATCTCTGGTGTTCCATTGAATGTCTTCTTACACCAAGTCAGACCAAAGACACTCCCACTCTGGTAGCTTCTCCCTCCCATTTACCGAATCCTGGTAGTTGTGCCAACTCTTGGGAAGGCCTAGAAGTGCTAGGCTCACCATATCTTCTTTAGAAACTGTAACACCAACACTTCCAAGTTTATCCTGACATTGGGTAAACTTGTTCAAGTACTTTGGTATTGTGTCGCCCTTCTCCATCTTGAATTTTCTAATCTTTCCTTCAATTTTAGCTTCATGTGGTAATTTTTGTTCTGAAAATGTATATTAGGCCTTACATAGCATATGGAGTTTCATTTCCATGGAGTTTGGGACAATATTATCTCATGTTAGGTCCTACGTAATTTTGCACATTATAAGTTACAAACTACGAGAGGCAACATCTGAACCAATTTGGGATTCTAGGATGCAGCCCTCCTTCCCTCTTTGAATCCAGAGAGGGATCTCTCTATAAATGTGTTTAAAGATGTGATCTTTAAGGCGTGAAATGTGATATTAGGCTAGTTATGAAGAGTATGGGTTTTTGTTCTTGTTTGTTTTTGGTTGGGAAAGGAAATGGAAGGTGAAGGAAGTTCAAATAAAGGGTGAAGGTGTATGCAAGTGAAGGGATGAGTTAGCTGATAAGATAGGGAAAAAGCAGCTTTAACCCATTAGGCTATGGAGTCATAAGAGGATTTAATTGGATAGCAAGGTTCAAGAATGATCCATGGGGCAAGTCATCTATGTCAAAGGATCTCTTAAGTTGAATTTATGGAATGAAAACAAATAGGAAACAGAGAACAAGCAGGTGAAGAATAAAGAACAGCCTAAGATCAAGTAAGTTCTTTGAAACTATCTTGCTTTGGCATACACTTAAGAGAAAACATAAAAGTAATCCTAGATCAGGTAAGTGCTTTGAAACTAGCCTGCATTGAAGTACCTTCAGTTAGAAAAAATTAAGAAAAACAATTAGAATAGCTTAAGATCAGGTAGGGACTTCTAACCTATCCTGCTTTTAGCATATTCTATAAGAAAACACAGATGATAATCACCAAGAGAAATCTAAGATCAGGCAAGTGCTTTGAAACCAACATGCTTCAATGTACTCTTAAGGAAAACTTTCAAAGGAAGAAAACATATAGATAGAGCTTATCAGTAAGAGTAGGGTACTGTCAAGAGTAAATCCTAGCTCTATATTTATTGTTCTTTATCAGATAAAGTGGACAAAATGGAAATATAAAGAGAAATCACAATTGACAATGAGAAAAACATCACCATCGACATAAATCAGGATCCCATAAATCAGCAGCTTGTATTTGATGTTCAAACCAGTTACAATCAGCAAGCCTGGTGGGTCTCTACAACTTCAAACTTATCATTTCAGCTTGTATATCATCAAATTACAAACAGGACTTCAGTAGCTTCAGAAAACTATTACATGCAATCAAATATCCAGAGACCAACCATTAAAATGTGGTCCTCAAGGAGAATTTATAAGAAAATCAGGAGGTGTGAGAGTTTCCAAGGGTCAAGTATCATTAATTCCACAATCAATGCAATTCTTGGCCTTTGAAAACTAGGCAAGGCATAAGGCAGGAATGCACTCAACCTATGTCTCCGTTTCATAACTTTGTTTTTGCTTTTCGAGGCTTGATGGATGAAATATTTACTTCAGGACTGTATTTTATCTTTAAAATAGCTTTTGCTGACAATGGGCAATAAGTTCCTTTGATTTGTATTAATTGTTCAGCTATCTTTAGGCCAAGTTCTTATGCGCTCATAATAACTAGGCCTCATTTGTTTTCTGTGAGACTGCAAGTGTCTTTTAGTAGCTGGAGAGGTTGGCTTTTGGTGCTGGAGAGGGTTCAATTGGCCTCTGAGTGGCAGTGGAAACTTCTCTGATCGACAAATGTCTCTGTCTTTTCCTAAAACGCCTTTAATTCACTTTCCTCTGTGTTTTAGGTCTATTTAAGTTTAATTCCTATCTTCTGGTCTTCGTGCTATATTTTTCTCTTTTAATTGTTGGATTATGTCATAAATCTTCAATAATATACTTTAATCCATTCAATTTTTCATCTGATACTCTTTGCCGCTTTTCTGATGGTCTTTATGTGCTCTAAATCACAGTGGCGGTGACTGTGGAGACAAGATGAACTTATCACTCTGTAAAACCTAAAAAAACACAATCAATATGTTAATAAATCAAGGGTAGTGGAGGGGGGATGGATGTTGTGGAAGACTATGGGAATGGCAGCGCAGCAGTGGTGGATGCAGTGGATATAGTGGAAAACGACTGAAAAATGTTGTGAAATGGTGAAAACATGATCTGATGAAGGTCTGGTGAAGAAATGGTTCTGGACTGTTGGATTAGATCGAGCAGTGGTGATCTACGATCGAGATTCACTGGCGGAGTGGCTCTTAGAAGGTTAGGCGGAAGAATAAACTTTTTAATGTAACACATGAAAGTTAGACTTTGGGCGAAATACAAAGGAAAATTATTAAATGGAATGAAATCAGACTTTGGATGGTGGGACCGGAATGGCGGAGGGTGATTTGAACGTGGGCCGTTGGATCTCAAAAGGAGATCAATGGTGGAGATTTCCCGAAGAAGTCCTTTGGGAGATCCAATGAAAAAATATGGATGAAAAATGCGAAGGCATGAGGGCCGTAGATCTAGATCAGATCAATGGTAGGGATCTTCGGGAAGGGCTTTCGGAGGCAAAGGAGGGGAAGTGGTTTTTAGAGTAAAAACCGTTGTTTTCATGCAGCAATAGAATGGTTTTGAAATTTGCCCAAAAAAATGCGATACGCCCCGCCGCCTGACACGTGTCCTCTTCAAAACCGCCCATTTCACATTTTTTTGGAGTGTTATCCTTCGGGCGCAGAAAAAATGCAAAACACGATGGTGGCCATTGGATGAAAGGCGGAGTGATCCAACGACGCAGGATGGAGCGCGATATGGAGAGATTCATGATTGGTATGGTGGGGAATAGTCAAAGGCGGGTTAAATGTGGGCCGTCAGATTTGATAATGGACGATCATGATTAAAAGGAGGGGCACTGATGTTCAAAGGGGAAATATTGTAATAGACGGGCGGGAAAAATCCTGACCATTGGATCCAAGGGATGAACGACGAAGATTTAAGGAGAAAGCAGAGGCAAAAGGGTCAAATGAAATGGGCAAGAGAAAGGAGAGTCGTTGGATCAATCAGGATGGATGGCTGTGATCTAATCGCACTGGAGAAAGGCGTGGCCGAAACTCCAATTCTTTGAACTTGCGATTGTGCGCAGACCATTGGATCAATGGAAGATCAACGGTGGAGATTGTTCGGAGGGAACCGATGGGGGGAATGGTAGGCGAAGAGTGATCAAATCCTGGCCGTTGGTTCTTGTGGATTCAACGGCCAGGATTGCATCGGAGGATTTCCAATCGGGGAGAAAAAGAAGTAGAGACATTGCGATTAGCGATGATGCGATGTTGCGATGGCCGTCAGATTTAAAAGGAAATCAGTGGTCCATATTCAATCAGTGGGTTGATGAAGAGATGTTAAGGGCGCGATGTGATATCAACGCTGATCATTAGATCTGCAAAGATCGACGGCTGATATTTAAGTGGAGGTCTGCAGAACAAAAGTCGTCGCATCGGAAAAAAATATAAGTAACAAAGGAAATTGCGTTAATTGAAGGATCCGATTGCGATAAGCGCCTAGGGGATTAGTGCTTGGTTCTGGTGCCCGGTTGCATGCGGGATGAGGCTAAGGACTAGGCCAAAATGGGGCTTAAGCCTATTATGAAAAGAGGGGTTTTTAAAGCCAAAATCAGTGTTTTTCAATGGTTTTCTTGGCTTCCGATAAAGGGGAAAAGGGTGATTTAAGCCCGTAAAAGAGGTTTTAAGTGGCTTAAAAGGATTTTGGAGGTTTCTTAGAGGGATATGGGAGCTTGGAAGAGGGAAAGAGGCTCAATGAAAACTGAAGGGAAATGAGTGAAAATGGGCAATTTCAGAGGCCTTTTGAAGCATTCTTTTCATAGGCAACAAGGCTTTTTTCAGGGGAAACAGTAGTGAAGATCTTTCAAGGGAAAAAGACACATAGAGGCTTCAAGAATGAGATATTTTAAGGGGAAATGTATCCCTTGAAGGTTCAGGATATATTTAGCCACTTGTTTGCTTGACAAAAATTTATAGGTGGCTAACAGTGGCTCCACATGGGGATGGAATCTTCCTGAAGATGTCAAGAACTGCAGATTTAATTTTTTGGAAGTAGGCCAGATGCCTGATCTTCAACCATCCTTTTCTTCTTTGATCAGCTGCTAGAAATCATGAAAATATCATATCAACAGTAATATTCTCCCAAACAATCTACCTACCCATCCTACTTGTCCTAAAATTTTTTCTTCAAGGTGCATTTAGACTTGCAGACCCTTTACATCATTTTTATTTTTTTATTGAAAGCAGAAAACACTAATATAATTCTACCCTTATTTCTCCATGAGACCAGATTAGACAGTTGGCCTCATAGTTTCTCTACCTACACTAATATCTGCTGGGATTAAACTGTCTAGCATATTTCTTTCTCTACATTCTAAAACAAAAATTTAAAAACAGTCAAACCAGGATTAGACTGTCGGTTTGCTGTGGGTCCATGGCATAAAGACAATTGCACATGAATTGAACTTTACAGGAATTTGAAACCAAAATTTTGAAGGCTTGGAATTGTGAAACTTTGAAGTATCCTTCTTTCCTTTGTGACTCAAGTTTTGAGCTTGTTAGAGTCACTTTTTCTTCTTCATTTCAACTCTGGTTTTGGGCTTGTTAGAGCTGATCCATCTCCTTTATTTCAGCCCTGGTTTTGAGTTTTTTAGAGCCGATTCTTATTCTTTCTTTGTTGGTTTAGGATTTGAGCATATTAGAACCAGATTTCTCTTTCTTTGGCTCAGGTTTTGGGCTGATTTGAGCCATTCTTTGAAACATCAGAGATTCAAGTTTTGAGTTTGTCTGAACCTTTTCTTTTCTCTTTTTGTATTTTTTCTTTATGGTGAAATTGAACAAAGAAATGGTATTTACAATGGAAGTGAAAACTTTAAACTTTGAATTTAGCAGTAATAATGTTTGAGCATCCTGCCATTGACAGGACCCCCAAACAGATCTATACCATCTAACTCTTGCAGGAAGAATGCATTTGGACCGATGGTGGACTGAATGATGTAAGGACCTTGCCACAAACTATCAAATTTTCCATGCTTACCCTTTTCTTCTCTTCTAGAGTCCCACTTGAGCACCTTATCTCCAATTTTGAAGTCACAAGCCTTAGGTCTCTTGTCAAACAACCTTTTGATGTTCTCTTGTACTCTTTGGGCTCTGTTGTAGACTTCTTCCCTTGTTTGCTGGAGATGTATTGTTTGATTGATCCTTCTTACCATGTTGTCCTCTTATAACTGTATCTCTTGGATCAATTTAATCACTGGTACCCCTAGGCTAGTAGGGAACACTGCATCTACTCCATAAACAAGCTGGTAAGGGGACATTCCAATGAATTTTTTTGTGGTCAATTTGTCTGCCCACAAAGCATGCACCAAATTGTTATGCCATGATTTCTTGTTCTCTTCAAACAACTTCTTAATGATGGTCACCAAACTTTTATTTGATGATTCTGCTAACCCATTACCCTGAGGGTAATAAGCAGTAGAATGACCAAGAACAATTTGATACCTGTGACAAAAATAAATCATCTTTTTGGAACCAAAAGCAGCAACATTGTCAGTAATAATCTTCCTAGGGCAGCCAAATCTAGATAGGATATGGTCTTCAAGGAATTTTATAATAATATAATTTGTGGCATTCCTAGAAGGGATGGCCTCTATCCATTTTGTGAAATAGTTTGTGGCTGTAAGAATCTACTTATGTTGGGTAGATGAAGCAGGATGGATTTCCCCTATGAAATCTAGGCCCCACTGTTGAAAAGGAACTTCAACAATGATTGGTTGTAATGGTAAGGGAAGGAGCTTTCTTTTGCCCTAAAAAATTTGGCACTTGTGACAGGAAACTATCATTTTATGGACATCTTGGAAGAGGGTGGGCCAGTAATAGCCAGCTCTAAGGATTTTATTGGTTGTATTTTTCCAGTAGAGATGACCTCCACACTCTCCTTCATGGAATTCATGCTTGATCCTCTCTGCATCAACTTCAGGCAAACATTTAAGCAATAAACCATTAGAATTTTTCCAATATAAAAATTCATTCAAAATGCAATAATTCCTAGCTTTCAACTTTAAAAACCTTGCCTTAGTTTTTTGATAAATCAGGAGGAGCATTAAGATTTGTAAGAACATACAAGATGTCAGCATACCAAGGTGAATTTTGAAACTGCTCTTCAACAGTGGGAGCAGGAAATCCTTCATGTTCATCCAAGGCATCCACCATGTTAATGTTAAGGGCTTGTAGGTTAGATTCAGCCATCAATTGAGCTAAGCCCTGACCTTTAATGAGTAACTTTGTGGGTTTTATTTCCAAATCATACTCTAGTATTACTGCAATCCACTTACCTCTTTTTCCATCTGGATCTTGTGACAAGATATCTTTTACTACTATGTTAGGCACATAAGCAATGGTGTGAGAATGCAGAATATACACCCTGAAGTCCTTTAAGGCCTTTACCAAGGCATAGGCATGCTTTTCCATGATGTTGTATTTCAAGGGTGCATCTCTTAGTGCCTTGCTAAAGAATGCTATTGGCTGCTCATGTCCCTCTGGGTTTTTCTGCAATAGGACAACAGCCACAGTATGTTCTGATGCAAAGTAAAAAATGAGGAAATATTTTGTGAAATCTGGGCTAATTAGAACTGGTGCTCGGGTGAGTGCATGTTTCACCAATTCAAAGGAATTTTTGGCTTATACAGTCCACCTAACTCCCACTTCTTTCTTAAGCATATTAGTCATGTTTCTAAGGAGCTCTACTAAGTTGGGAATAAACCTCCTTAAGAAGTTAATTTTCCCAATGAAGGACTGCAATTCCTTTATCTTCCTTGGGTGGCTAATCTGTAGTATTCCCTCAACTCTTTTTGGATCGATTCTAATCCCCTCTTATGATATAATATGGCCAAGATGTTTACCTTCTTGCAGGCCAAATATTGTCTTCTTGGGGTTTAAAGATAGCCCAAACCTTCTGCACTTTTCAAAGACTTTCCTTAGATGTTTAAGGTGCTCTTAATTAGTTTTGGAATAAACTGTTATGTCATCAAGGTAAATTACAATGAAGTGTCCTATTTCCTCTGAAAATGAAATATCCATAGCTCTTTGGAAGGTTGCACCAACATTCATTAGCCCAAAAGGCATTTTTACATACATGAAGGTGCCCCAAGGAGTTGTGAATTCTACCTTAAGTTGATCTTTTGGGAGTACTAAGACTTGGTTGTACCCTGAAAAACCATCTAACAGAGAAAGCCTTTTTGAGCCAACTACCCTTTGTAGGATGTGTTCCATTTTGGGTAAAGGATAATAGTCTTTTAGGGAAGCTCTGTTTAAATTTTTGAAATCAATGCACAATTTGATTTCTCCTGTATTTTTCCTCACAGCCACAAGGTTGGATACCCAATCAGAAAACCTCACAGGCACTATGATTCCTGCCTCATACATTTTCTTGATTTCCTTTTCCACTAAAGGCAGTTGTACTGGGTTAATTCTGCGAAGTTTTTTCCTAAAGGGTTTCTGGTTTTCTTTCAAGGGGATTTTATGCTAGATAATCTATGTGTCATAAGCTTTTAAGTCCTCATAACTCCAAGCAAACACGTCAACAATCTCTTTGAATAAATCAATGTATTTTTGTTTGATATGGGCAGGCAAAGACTTGGATAATTTAATCATTTTAGGCTTATCTTTGCTGCCTATATTGCATTCTTCAACATCTGCTTTAGTGTGTTCTATAGTGGATTTTTTTTGCCACATCATTGAAATCGAAAAGGTCCTCTAAAGGTGCTAATCCTCTAGGTATGCTTTTTTCTTTAGACTGCAACACCTCGATATCTTCTTTGTCTATTTTCATGTATTATTCAGTTTGTTTTTCAAATTCTCTATTTAACATATTTATTTCTGCGTTGGGGGATGGTTTTTCTTCATTAGGAGGCTCTTCACCTAAAAAATTTTCATCAGACTTAGAATCTGAATCAGGTAGTTCAAATTCATTCCTGCAGAGCAAGAAATATTCTATCTATTTGTCACCCTCAAAGACCTGCCAATATTTCTCATTATCTGGCACTGCAGGTCTATATTTTGTTTGAATAATGATTTGTTCGTCACTAGGTGTTTTCTGATATGAACTAGCAGTGCAAGCCAATCCATTTGCAATTATGTTTTGTTTCCTAGGAACAAACCTAAGGTCATACTCTACAAATGTTTTCAGAAAATCCACGACATTGTTTCTGTATGCCCTTAATCTAAGATGCTTTGCAGTATACTCTCCATTTAGCTATTTGATGACTAATTCTGAGTCTCCTTGGATAATTATTCTCTTGGCTCCTAGTTTTTTCAATTGATGTAATCCTAGGATGAGAGCCTCATACTCTGCAATGTTGTTTGAGCACTTAAAGTCTAGCTTGAAGGCATGGCTCTCAGTATGATTGTTTTCAGTATTGCACAACCATACCCCAGCTCCTGCATTCTTCTTAGTGCAAGACCCATCAAAGTTCATGCACCATAAGGGATTTTTTGTAGGATCTACATCATTTTCATCCCTAATGCCATGTTCATCATTATGTTGCGTTCTGAGGTCTACACCATATTGTGTTGTGTCTTGTTCTTCAGGATTTTCATGGAGTTCAGAGTGATTGGAAATCTGTTGTTTGCAGTCTTGGCTTTGTTCACTCTAGTTTTTTTTTAGCACACTGTTCAAAGGTTTCTCTCTCATTTTCCTCTATATCTAGAATTTCCATTATTTCCAGATTTGGGGCCTCTAATTGGTTGTCTGAATTTCTGTCTTCTAGCTCTGGCTCATTTATGGATACATCATTATAAATGATAAAAGAGTCTAGATCTGTATGGACAGAGTAAAGAGGGGAATTCCGAGGCTTTTCTAGGCTACTAACCATGAATTTCATGTGTGCCTCTCTGTATAGTCTTCTAAGCTGGCTAAAGATAGGGATAGTGGCATATGTCCCATCCATTTGTGTTGTACCTTGCAGCTTTGCACCCCATGATCTTGACAACAACATGCCATACTTAGGAGGTACATCAGCCACCACCACATCCATGACCATGCACTTGGCTGTAATTTGAGTCAAATTAACACAAAGATCTTTGATTAGGCCAAGGCACTTCACTCTGCTAGAGTCAAAAGAATATAAATCCTTGTAAGGTCTAGTTATCTCTAGGGCTAGCCTTTCCATAATCACCTTGGGCATAAGGTTGTGTGAAGCTCCAGAGTCATGCATAACATTATGCAGTATTTTTTCATGAATATTGAGGCTGACATAGAAAGGAGGTACTACCCCTTCCTGAAATTTCCCTTCAATTTTTGGGCCAAACAAGAGAGCTGGTTGATCATCATTCAAGTTGACAGTGTCACTATTTTCTCCCAAGTTTAAAGCTTTCAAAATTTGAGTCTTAAATACATCTTGGGTGGCCAACTCAGTGAGGGGGATAGAAATTTTAATTTTGGCTATTTCACTCTCCAAACTGAAAGGAGACTGACTCTTTGAGAGGTTCATTTCTGTCTTGTTGGGCACCGTTTTATTAGCAAGATCAGCTTGTTGTTTTTCAATATGTACAATGTTTGAAGCTATTTTATCAGGAGCACTAGTTCCAATGCTAGTGCTGTTGTACTCTTGACTCGATTTGTCACTGGTTTGGATGTCCTTATCTTTATTTTTACCAGAATTCTCAACTGCTGATTTTTTGCTTTCAGCAGTCACTTTAGGAGTCCTTTCAGGTCTTTTCTTGATGGTGATTTCAGAAGCTTTTAGTTTGGAATTATCTGTGTTCCTTTTGCTTCTGAGGTCATATTGTTCTCGAACATGCATGATGGCATTTTCGAATCCTAACCTATAGAACTCAGTTTCCAACCCTTCCTCATTCCAATGTGAGTACGAGGTCTGGTTTTCTTCTGTGGAAAAGGTGTGGTATTGTTCATCCACTTCCACCATATTTATTGCAGTTCCCTTTGAATCTTCTATTATTCCTTCATCCTCATCAAGGAAATTCTCTTGGAATGGAGGTATGACTTTTTGATCAGAGTCTCTTTGTCTATTTGGGGGGTTGTTTCTCCTAAAGTTCTGGTTTTGGTTTTGGTTTTGGTTTCTATTATGATTAGTTGCTTGGATGACCAATTTCTCCATCATTCTTTCCATCCTCTCCATGTTTTTGGCCAGACTATCATATTTGGGATCTAATGAAGAAGCTATGTTGTCATCCCTATAGGTTACCCTTTTCTCAGCCCTCATCCTGTCTTTTTTCTCAATCAAGTTTGCCTCAACACTCACTGCTCCTTTCTGCATGTCTTCCAATGTGTTATAATCTCTCTCCCTAAGCTGGTAGGCCATATCAACATCAAATCCTTTAGGGTATTTCACTAAGGCCATCCCTTGGGGAGGTTTCATGTGTGGTGGAAGAGCATTGTAGATACTGTTAAATCTAGTAGAGTAGTCCTGGACACTCTCTCCTTGATTTCTTTTAAGATTCTTATATTCTGCTAGGATTTGGAGAGGGTTGCTTCTGAATTCCCATTTTTTTATAAAGGTTTGGAGCAAGGAGAGGAGATCATTAATGCTGTGAGGAGGTAAGCCTTTAAACCACTTCTTCACTTCCCCTCCTAGACTCTAGGCAAAGATCCTCATCTTAATTGTTTCATCCTCTATTTCCATGTAGTCAAAGGCATCTTCCATCCTATCTACATGGTGTTGAGCTGTAGTGGATTCTTTCTCAGTGAAATGAGGAATTTTCGACTGATATTCATTGGGTAAAGGAGCTAAAGGCTGTGGTAACACCAAGGGAGCATACCATGCTGCCATGATGATGTTTTGTGGAGGTAAAGGATGGGATTGAGAAACAGGTATATGAGTGACAGGAACGCTAGGACCAGCAGAAAACTGTTGAGCAGATTTGGGGTGAGAGAGACCCAAGTTTTGAATGAAATTTATATTAGGAGGTGTAGATGGAGGGGTTCCTCTGTCACCAATAAGCTGAGAAATACGAGGAGGTGAGTTTGAAGGCTCAAATTTTGTCTGATCTAAGCTACTGAATGACTTAGTTCTTGGTGAATTGCTTGGTAATTCTAAATCAAACTGAGTTTCTGATAGAGCCGTAAGGTTCCCAGGTGCTGAATTAGCTCTATAAATGGGTCTGGAAATAGTTGGATTCCTAAATGAAGAAGGCTTCCTAAGAATAATCTCAGGGTTGTCCACTATTGCAGGGGGGTTTGGATTAGGATAAGCTCTGGTATGTATTGTTCTTGAAGCCAGTATGTATGACAATATCAATGAAGAAGGTTAGCCAGATATGACAATCTCTAAGAGGCAAACTATCTTCAAACAAAGAAGCTTAATCCTATGTGTTTCCTTTAGAATGGATGATGATGCGAAGGAAACTGGTCTCCCAGTGGAGTCTTATGAAAAAAAAGATAATCAGCAGGCATACTGATCACCAGTGGAGTCTTTTGGTCATTCAAGGACTGTGGAGTCGCCAGGTGGAGGTGTTAGAATGTTTTGAAGGAGATTTACTGTCCACCACAGTGAATTACTACCAAACTTGAATGCTCTTGAATCAAGGGGTTTACCTGAGGTCCTAAAGGTATGTAGGATGAATTTCACTCAAAATTCCCCAGCGGAGTCGCCAAAATGTTAGGTCTCTGTAATTTACAAGTTTAGCAATACAAACTGCAAAGGTAACATATGAACCACTTTGGGATTCTAGGATCTAGCCCTCCTGAATCCAGAGAGGGATCTCTCTATGAATGTGTTTAAAGATGTGATCTTTAAGGCTTGAAATGTGATATTAGGCTAGTTATGAAGAGTATGGGTTTTTGTTTTTGTTTGTTTTTGGTTGGGCAAGGACATGGAAGGTGAAGGAAGTTCAAATAAAGGGTGAAGGTGTATGCAAGTGAAGGGATGACTTAGCTGCTAAGATAGGAAAAAATCATCTTTAACCCATTGGGTTATGGAGTCATAAGAGGATTTAATTGGATAGCAAGGTTCAAGAATTATCCATGGGGCAAGTCATCTATGTTAAAGGATCTCTTAAGTTGAATTTATGGAATGAAAACAAATAGGAAACGGAGAACAAGCAGGTGAAGAACAAAGAGCAACCTAAGATCAAGTGCTTTGAAACTATCTTGCTTTGGCATACACTTAAGAGAAAACATAAAATTAATCCTAGATCAGGTAAGTGCTTTGGAACTAGCCCGCATTGAAGTACCTTCAGTTAGAAAACATTAAGAAAAACAGTTAGAATAGCTTAAGATCAGGTAAGGACTTCTAACCTATCCTGCTTTCAGCATATTCTATAAGAAAACACAGATGATAATCACCAAGAGCAATCTAAGATCAGGCTAGTGCTTTGAAACCAACCTGCTTCAATGTACTCTTAAGGAAAACTTTCAAAGGAAGAAAACATATAGATAGAGCTTATTAGTAAGAGTAGGGTACTGTCAAGAGTAAATCCTAGCTCTATATTTACTATTCTTTATCAGAGAAAGTGGACAGAATGGAAATATAAAGAGAAATCATAATTGACAATGAGAAAAACATCACCATCGACATAAGTCAGGATCCCATAAATCAGTAGCGTGACTTGTATTTGATTTTTCAAACCAGTTACAATCGGCAAGCACGGTGGGTCTCCACGGCTTCAAAATTCCACATTCATCTTATGTATCTTAAATTGCAAACAGGACTTCGGTAGCTTGAGAAAACTATTACATTGCAATTAGATATCCGGAGATAACCATTACAATGTGGTCCTCAAAGAGAATTTAGGCTAATATGGAAGTGGGAGAGTTTCTAAGGGTCAAGTATCATTAATTTCACAATCGAAGTACAATTCTTGGCCTTTGTAAACCAGGCAAGGCATAAGGCGGGAATGCACTCAACGTATGACTCTGTTTCATAACTCTATTCTTGCTTTTCGAGGCTTAATGGTCAAAATAATTGACTGGGATAGTATTTTATCTTTAAAATAGCTTTTGCTAACAATTATAATAATTTCCTTTGATTTATCTGAAATTGGATCATATCGCGCCCCGCTCTCGCATCTCTTGGGCTCGGCTCGCCCGCCTCCGTATCTCTTGGGCTCGGCTCTGCCCGCCGCTGTTCTGGGCTCGGTGTTGTTTCTCTGGTTCGTGGCGCCCTGGACCCGTGTGGCTTTGGCCCACGAGTGAGTCCCTGCCCCTGCGTCTTATTCTCTGGAAGTCGATCTGCATTTGCGCATGGGGTTCCTGCATTGACCCGGCTCTCCAACCCCGGCCATGACGACAGAAGGTGACTCCCCCCCACCTCCTGATCTCGAGGCTTTCTGAACCCTTGTAGCTGCTGCAGAAAAGAGGCCGACCTTGGTCTCACAGCAAAAGTTTGTCAAAAAGTTGGACAATATCCCTACGGTGTCTCTCCTGGTGGACGATGCTTGCAGATCAGCACTAAACCTGGCCGAGAGAGGCCTCATCGGCCAGTTCACAGGGCTATGGCCATCCCCGAAAGCAGTAGATGATTGGGTCAAACGAAACTGGTCTCCATTGGTCAAGGAAGGAATAAAAAGCCATTTTGTAGGCAAGGGGTTCTTCGTCTTCGTGTTTGACAGTGTGGAAGACCGAAGCCTGATCTTCTGAAACGGGCCATATTTCATGGGCCCCCAAGGGTTATATTTGAATAAATGGTCTCCAGATTTCGATCCTGCACAAGATGTACCCACAGCAGTCCCCGTTTGGGTGCGTCTCCCGCACCTCCCTCTCCACTGCTGGAGTCAGAGCTCGCTTCAATCCATCGGCAATGCCCTAGGCAGGTATATCGATCAGGCCCCGAGGAAGGATCAGTTCTCCCGCGCCCGTATCTGTGTGGAAGTTGATTTGGAGGTCGGGCTCCCCGAAGCCATCAAACTCTCAGTGGCAGACTGGACGCACATTCAAGAGCTCGATTACGAGCAACTGCCCTTTAAATGTCGACATTGCCATGAATATGGGCATTTTGCCAGATACTGTAAAAAAAAAAAATGAGGAAATAGCAGAGAAAGAGAAAGGCGAACAGTGGAAGCAAGCAAAGAGAACAGCAAGCAGTAGACAGAACAACAAAAGTAAAGCAAAAGAGACAGTGGCCAAAACAGGGCAAGGAGATTCAAGTAACCAAAACAGTGGAAGTAGGGAAGCTAACAGCATTGCAGGAGATAAAAACCCCTTCGAATCTCTTACACCACCGTCAGACCCTCCAGAGCTTGAGCAGGAAGATCCACCACAGCTGAACAATGCAGACAACGAAGAGCCGGGTAACATCCCAAATCCGACCCCTAGCAATACTCCTTCCCCTTCGTATGCTGATATTATTAAACAAAAGAAGAAGAGTCTAGAAAACATGGGATCTTCTGATGAAGAAACCTTTGAAAGGCCATCCAAAAAAGTGGGAAGAAGAACAAACAAGGAAACCAGGGAAGAAGAATCAGAAAGGCAGAAAACCCTAGGCAGTCAAACTACCATTGAAATGACCCTCGGGAGAAATACAAGACCAAGGGCGCCCAAGGGAGGAGGCCCCACCCCATCAAGTGGTAAATGATGCAGATGGTCTCTTGGAATTGTAGGGGTCTGGGAAATCCCAATAAGGCAGATGCTACCAAAGACTTACTGAAGCTGGAAACCGTGGACATCCTTATGCTCCAAGAGACCAAAATAGAAGGGGAAACCCCTCTCAATACTAGCTCTATGAAATGGAAATATGACTCTGGAAAGGCTGTTAGTGCAAGGGGTCCTGCCGGAGGTGTTAGCCACCTATATTTTTCAATTATATTAGTTGGTGGCTAAATATTCTTTGCATCTTCAAGAAACAAATTCAATCCTGAAACTTGTTGGTGCTTGAAGACTGTTGGTAAGATCACAAACTACTGATTGGTTCTACATACTCTTCATCCTCTCTGCCTCTGATGTTCCATGAAAATCCTAATCAAATATTGCTGCATCCTCCTCCTTTTTCCTCTCCCCTTCTTCCACCTTTCCTTCGTTTCTTCAAGTCTCCTTTCATCCATAAAAACCCCATCAAACCCTTTTATATTCCTTATTCCTCCATTAATCTCATTTCCTAAGGTTAAAAACCCACTTTTTGACCTATCGGAGCCTTTCTCCTTTTACAAAAATCAGCTAAAAAACCATAGAAAAACATACGTTTCTATGCGTTAGGCGTTAGCCCCTCAGGCTAAGCCCCTTTCCGTTTCTTCCTCCATATGCCCCCATGCCAGAATCGTGTGCTAAGACCGCCAGACACTTAACCCTCAGAAATAATTTATCACCCGAAAACATTGAAAACCTTTGTAAAACGCAAAGTCGGGTTTATTTTATTTTTCCACCAAAGAAAATCATATTAAAACACAGCCGTCGATCTGTCCCACAGATCAACGGTGCGGAGTGTACCCCTCATCTGGTGGACCCCCCTTCGCCGCGCTGTTTTCCATTTCCACCGGTTTTGTGCCTGCACCACCTTTCGTCCGGGAGCGGTTTTATACCGTCGGCCAGCGATCCCACACGCTGGCCGACACGTGTTCGCCACTTCATCCCAAAACCGCCGTGCCATGTCTATTGCCCGCGCGTTAAACCTCGTCCTATGGCCATGCAGCGGGATTCATCCCCGCCGTCGGATCTGGGCCCTCCCATCCGACGGTCCCTGATCGCCTTTCCCGCTCACCCTTTAACGAATTCGCCCGCCCGATTAAATCTTCCCCGGCGCGTTTAAAGGCCAATCCCCGCCGTCGATCTCTGTAGATCGACGGTTTACATTCACTCTCCCGATTCCATTGTACAGTCCACCTTTTTCCCCGTTGACTGTTCAGTTTGCTCCCAACCATTGATCGCCATACGATCAACGTCTCTGATCGCTCCTTTTTCCCGCACGCCCTCCGATGCAGTCTATCCATATAACGCAGGATTTCCTCATTTTTCTTGTTTTTTTGCAAGTTTTTAAGGTTTTTTCTTCGTGTTATATGAAGATCTAAAGGATGGGGGTGACGACTCCAGTCCTTTCGATCAATCCAGGGAATCGATCATACGGAGAAGAACAATGATATCAACAAAGTTTCATGAGCTTTGGTTGCCGCACATCCCTGTAAAGCTCGAAGAATGCCATCGATGTCAGAGCAGAGAAAGAGTATCAGGTTTTGAAGGTAAAATGAACCAGAGCAGCGGTTTTATGAATAAATTGGTGGGGATTACGGCTAAGACGGTTATCAAAAGCCTAATCCCCGGCTCAGAACACGGATTAAAGCAAAACCTAAAAGTGTTCAGCAGACAGATCGCCTCCACCGCCATACTTTGAGGCGAATTGATTCCTCAACCACCACAGTGCCACCTATTGCCTCAGAATGCTCAATCAGAGGATGAATTTATTGAACAGGATCAGATATTATGCCTCGAACAACCAAAGAAGTTATTACTGCACCGGATTTCAATGACAGAATGTTTGCAGAGTAACCCTAACAGTACGCAGAGCCTCAAAGGTCAACATAAGCTCCCTTCGAGCTTACTTCATCAGTGTAAACACATTAATGTAATATAACACCTGTAGAATTTCTTCATCGAACCTCACGGGGTCAGGAAGACATTAATTCTGCATTGATTGTGTTTGAGATCTTTTTATCAGATCTCACCTCCTCATCCTTTTATAAATACTCCAGAAGAAGATGAGTGAGGGGTTGGACTAGTTGGTTGTCAATGTAATTGTTGAAGCGCTGTAGCTGTTTCTGAGTGGAAAACTCTTGACTGTAAATAGTGGTTTCATGGGCCCTTGGAGCTCTGCTTGTAACAGATAGATTAGGTTGTGAAGAGAGGTGAATTAAAACATTGGATTTGAATATTGTAATCGGTTTGAAGCAATCAATACAAGCTAATTTATGGGATCCTGGTCTATGCTGATGGTGATGTTATTCTTACTGTAACTTGTCATTTTATTTTTGTTTTCAATTTGTTTCATTTTCCACTATAAAGAACAGTTTAAACAGTGTTAGAGTTTGTTGTATACAAGTGACCTTCTCTGGCTGAAAAATCTTTATCCCAATGTTTTCTTCTTATTGTGTTATTTAGAAATGATTTAATTCAGTCTAAGCACAGAGATGCTGGCGTTCCCTCATCTTTTCGTCACTGCTGAATGTTATTTTTAAATGTTACTTTCATATATGTTGTGTAAGGAATGAATTGAGGAAATCAAAGGTTAGCCCCGAGTCCCTTTCTTGTTTGCTCAACTATTTGTCTGTTTCCCTTAGGATGTGTCAAAAGCTGACTAGTTTCAAAGTACTTATCAGATCTTAGGCCATTCTGTGTTATCTTGGTGATTGTCTTGGAAGCAACTAAGTAAAGGAGAACTAAGATGAGGAGAAAGGTGAGCCCTGCCCACTAGTTTCTGCTCCAAAGGTTTCCTTCAAGTTTCCCTTTGTTTTTAATCTGTTTTCTATTAGAAGTGTATCAAAGGCTGGCTAGTTTCAAAGTACTTACCAGATCCTAGTTTGCTTCTATGTTTTTCTTAAGTGCCTGGTCAAAGGCTGGCTAGTTTCAAAGTACTTACCAGATCCTGGGCTGCTCTTTGTTCTACATCTGTTAATTCCCTTTCTTTTTGTAATCACCCCATTCCATAAATCATACTTCAAAGAGATCCTTAGGCCTAGATGACTTGCCCCATAGATTACTCTTGAACCTGGTTGTTTCAATTAAATTCTCTTATGACTCCATAGCCCAATGGATTGAAAACTTGCCATCATCTTTCTTTAGAATCAAAGCTTATTTTGTTTACTTGCAACTTCTCACCTTTGAACCTATTTGCATATAGATCTTTCCGTCTCAGACAGCAACTATGTTCAACCATCTGAGAAAACCAAACAAAACCCTTGGTCTTCATAACTAGCCTAATATCATCCCCCTAAACTTCAAAGACAATATCCATCTTTGTACATATTGGAGAGATCCCTCTCCGGATTCAGGAGGGCTAGATCCTAGAATCCCAAAGTTGGTTGAAATGATGTTAACTCTGTGATCGGACTTTTCCAATCTTGCTTGTTACAGAGACCTAACATTTCTGGCGACTCCGCTGGGGAAGACTTTAACTCAAAATCTCTGGTTCCATGACAATTGTTCTATTTTGCAGCTGAGCCACCAGGAACTAACATTTCTGGCGACTCCGCTGGGGATCGAACCCAGAATCTCTGGTTCCATGACAATTGTTCTATTTTGCAGCTGAGCCACCAGGAACTAACATTTCTGGCGACTCCGCTGGGGACTCCTTACCCAGAATCTTCATACAACATCTTGAGAGTAAAAAGCAGCCTTTCCAAGCACTACCAAGAAAATGGTAATTAAGATGAAGATCAATTGAATCAGTGACAAACTAGGTCAATCCTAGGATTCTTTTAAGTTCTTATCTAACCTTGGAAAATCAGCTAGCTTAGCCATAAGGATAGACTGTCTTTGTTTCATAACCGTAGCTAAGTTTTGAGGCAAAGTTAGGACATTCTTTTAAAAACCACAAATATAAACAATTCAGAAAATACCAAAAACATTTCAGATTGGGGGTAAAACACTAGTTTTGATATCTTGTATACGTCTTTAATGTGTTTTACCCTATACTCTTAGACAGAGTCTGGAAAGGGCCAGGTAGCCTCTGGATCTCATCCTCTTTTGGGGGTGACATATCTGGTGAATGCCCTCCCAGTCAATCTCTGGTTAGAGTTTGTTGTGTTTCGAGATATCCCTGAAAAGGAATGTTTCATAAACACTATGGTGGACAGTGTACTCATTTGGAAACATTCTGAACCATCCACCTGACGACTCCACCATCCTGAATAGACCTTAAGACTCCACTGGAAAGGACCCTTATCATTATAAAATCATTCAAATTCAGTTAGAGGACTGCAGGATTCGAATTGAGAAAACAGATTAGTTAACCGTCTAAAGATTGTCATATCTGGTTGAAATTTTCTTGTTTAGATTGGGTCTAATCACATAAACATTGTGGCTCCTAAAAAGATTCACACTAGAGCCCATCCTGACCCAGATCCTCCTGAAATAGTTGATAACCCTGAAAGAATTCTTAGGAAGTCTCCTAGAATACAATCCTCAACTATCTTCAGACCACCCCTAAGAGCCAATTCAGTCCCTGAAAACCTTTCAGCTCTTCATGAATCACAAATTGACTTATTAAACCCATTCAGAACTAGGTCATTTGGTGATTTAGATCAGTTAGATTCTGAGCCTACACTTTCATCTCCCGAAACCAGTGAGACTCTTGGGAATAGAGAATCAACACCTCCTGATTTACATTTCTTACATAATCTAGGTGTCTCTCATCCGAGATTAGCTCAGAGATCTACTGCTGTTCCATCCACCTCTGTTCATCTTTCACCCACTGTTCAAACCACTCCACTTCAACCCACACCTCCTCTTGTAAATACACCCCCACCACATATCATGGCCGCATGGTATGCTCCCTTAGTCCTTCCTGTACCATTAGTCAATCTTCCACAGGACTATCAATCCAAAATTCCATTATATGATGCTAATAATACCATAACAGCATCTCAACATGTGGATAAGATGAATGACTACTTTGACAGAAATGAAATTGATAATGAATCTGTCAAAATCAGATTGTTTGCTCAAAGTTTGGGGGGAGAAGTGAGAAAATGGTTTAAAGGTTTAACCCCCCACAGTATTAACGATCTCCAAACCTTCCATCAAACATTCTTAAACAAATGGGAAGTAAGGAAAAATCCTCTCCAAGTCCTTGCCGACTATAACAATCTCCATAGGAATTCTGGGGAAAGTGTACAAGCTTATTGTACCAGATTTAACAGTGTATATAATGCACTTTCCCCCGAACTGAAACCTCCTCAGGGATCAGCCTTAAACAAATTTCCGGAAGGGTTTGATCCAGACATGACATATTCACTCAGAGAAAGAGTCTTTGCAACCCTTGAAGATATGCAAAGAGGTGCTCTTTCTGTGGAGGTGAACCTCATGGAGAAAAGAGCAAGGATGAAAGCTAAAAAGAGAGTATCTTTTAGAGAGGAATCCACCCCTTCTACTTCGAGCTCAAAGATGGAAAGAATGATGGAAGAAATGATGAAGAAAATGAGCATTCTAGAGAGAGCACAAGCAAGTCTAAATCAAAACGCTCCTCAAAACAGAAACCAAAACCAGAATCAGAATCTTAGAAGAAATCAGCCTCCAAACAGACCCAGGGAAGATGATCAGCAGGTCATTCCTCCCTTTCATCAGAACTTTTTAAGTGAGGTTGAACAAATAGATCAAATAACAGAGGAAGATGATATAAACTTATTTGGGGTAGATGATGATGACTTTGAGGTTCATTATGATAATAAACAAGGTCTTTATACACCTTACGATGACAGAAGAAATGATAATGAGAATAGCTATCAAAACATGGAGAACGCTGTCATAGAGCCTTTAAGGGAATATGATCTCAGAAGTAGATCTAATCAACAAACCCCCAACAATAAAACCTCTGACAAACCTTCTCAAAACAGCACTGCAACCAAGTCTAAAACAATCAAACAAAAGGACAAAGCGGTGGCTGTCGATTCTGGTAATGATAAAGAGAAAGACACTCAAAACATCGAAAAACAGAGTGCAAACATTAGTAGTACTAGCACCTCAGTTAGTACTCCTGGTAGAACAACTGTTCCAATTGTAGATAAACCAAATCAGCAAGCTGTTATTGCTGATAAAGTGGCAGTAAACAGGGCTGAAGTCAATGCTTTGAAGAATCAAAACCTTTTCAGCCTAGAACAGGAAATCTCAAAGATCAAAATCTCTGTTCCTTTGACTAAGTTAGCTGCCCAACACGTATATAGATCCAAAATTTTGAAGGCTTTAAACTTAGAAGATAACGAAGATACTCTCAATCTTAGTGATGACCAACCAGAGCTTATTTTTGGTCCAAAGATTGAAGGAAAGTTCCAAGAAGGTCATGTCCCTCCCTTTTATGTAAGCTTAAACATTCATGACAAAATTCTCCGTAATGCTATGCATGACTCAGGTGCTTCCCATAATTTAATGCCAAAAGCTGTAATGGAAGGCCTGGGTCTTGAAATTACCAGACCTTACAAAGATCTGTACTCTTTTGACTCAAGCAGAGTTAAGTGTCTAGGATTGATTAAAGATCTCTGTGTTAATTTAGCTCAAATCCCAGCCAAATGTTTAGTCATGGATGTTGTGGTGGCTGATGTCCCCCCAAAGTATGGAATGCTTTTATCATGATCTTGGGGGGCTAAGTTACAGGGGACCATGCAAATGGACATGACCTATGCAACCATCCCTGTCTTCAATCAAACTAGGAGGCTTTATAGGGAATCTCACATGCAGTACACAGTAACAAGTCAGGATCGGCCTCAAAACTCCCCTCTCTATGCTATAAACACGAGCCTTGATTCTTTTATCATGTTTAATAATGAAGCACTCACAGAACAAATTGTTTCAATACAATCCATGGTTGAAATAAAAGAGGAGGAACACAACACTGAAGTGCCGAAACGGTCTATTCTGTCTGAAGATCCTAGCAAACTAAACTCAGATCTTGAACTGCAAGTTATCAATCCTTTGAGCTTAAAACTTGACAGTCAGAAAGACAGTCCTCAACCCGATGAGAAACTTGAGGAATCAAATGATACAACGTCCATTCACCAAACTGAAAATCTGCCTCTCTGGACTATGTATTTTGACGGGTCATGCACCAAAACAAATGCTGGTGCAGGTGTCTGGATCACTAACACTGAAAACAATCATACAGAATGTATCTCATGCAAATTAAACTTTCAGTGTTCCAACAACATAGCAGAATATGAATCCCTTCTCTTAGGCTTGCATCTTTTGAAAAAATTAGGTGCCAAGAGAATCGATGTTTATGGGGATTCTGAATTAATCATTAGGCAAGTCAATGGGGAGTACAATGCAAATCACCCCAGACTTAGGGCCTACAGGAATGATGTCATTGATCTTTTGAAAACATTTGAGGAGTACACCTTATCTTTTGTCCCAAGAAAAAGAAACATTGCAGCCCACAATTTAGCCTTTGCTGCTAGAACCTGCCCAATGTTGTATGATGACACATCTCAAATAAAATTCAGACCAGCTATCCCAGATAACAAGAAATATTGGCAGGTATTTGATGGAGATAAACAAATAGAAGACTTCATGCAATTCAGAAATGAGTTTGAACCCCATAGTTCAGACTCAGACTATGATACAGACTGCAGTGAAGAAAATTTTCTTGGTGAAGAAGAACCATCTCCACAGCTGGTAGATATAAACCTTCAGACTATCGCATCCACACACCAAACATAATTAAGTCCAAAACCTGAAACAGAAGAAATGGAAACTCTGCATTCTAATAATGATAGTCTGCCCAAGGGTTTGGCCCCTCTAGAAGAACTATTTGATTTTGATGATGTGGCCAACAAACCAAAACTGGAACCTGTGGAAACTGAAGTGGAGGAATGTAATATAGGCAGTAAGGAAAAACCGAGATTGATCAAACTGTCTAAAACTCTACCAGCTCACATTAAACTCAAATACTTAGAGATGTTTAAAGAATTTTCTGATGTTTTTGCATGGAGTTACGAAGATCTTAAATCCTATGACACTGAAATAATACAGCACAAAATCCCTCTTAAAGAAAACCAAAAACCATTCAAACAAAAACTGCGCAGAATCAACCCTGTCCAATTGCCATTGGTTAAGAAGGAAATTATGAAGATGCATGATGCTGGTATTATTGTCCCTATTAGATATTCTGAGTGGGTATCTAATCTGGTGTCAGTTAGGAAAAAGACCGGAGAAATCAGGCTTTGTATAGACTTCAGGAATTTAAACAAAGCTTCATTAAAGGACAACTACCCTTTACCCAAGATGGATCATATTTTGCAAAGGGTGGTAGGGTCTAAAAGAATTTCTTTGCTGGATGGCTATTCAGGGTATAATCAAGTCCTAGTCCACCCTGATGATCAATTAAAGATAGCTTTTACTACACCCTGGGGCACTTTCATGTATGTGAAGATGCCTTTTGGTTTAATGAATGCTGGAGCAACCTTTCAGAGAGCCATGGACATAGCATTCTCGGAAGAATTGGGCTTCTTCATCATTATCTATCTTGATGATGTAACTGTGTTTTCAAAAATAGATGAAGAACACTTAGAACATTTGAGGAAAGTTTTCGAGAAGTGCAGAAAGTTTGGGATATCTTTGAACCCCAAGAAAACATTATTTGGTCTCCAAGAAGGTAAGCTTCTTGGGCATATCATTTCAGAGCAGGGCATAAAGATAGATCCCATGAGGATTGAGGCCATATTGCAAATCTCTCATCCTCGAAATATCAAAGAGTTGCAGTCTTTCATTGGAAAGATAAACTTTTTGAGAAGGTTCATCCCCAACTTGGCTGAGCTCCTTAGGAATATCACAAACATGTTGAAGAAGGAGCAAGGGGTAAAATGGACCTCGGAAGCAAAGACATCCTTTGAACTGGTTAAACAAGAGTTAACTAAAACACCAGTTCTCATAAGTCCGGATTTCTCAAAAGATTTTTATATCTTCTCATTTGCATCAGAACATACTATAGCTGCTGTCCTTTTACAGAAAAATCCACAAGGACAAGAGCAGCCCATTACATTCTTTAGCAAGGCATTGAGGGATGCCCCTTTGAGGTATAACATTATGGAAAAACAGGCTTTTGCTTTGGTAAAGGCTTTGAAAGACTTCAGAGTATACATCCTTCACTCACACATCATTTCCTTTGTCCCAAATTCGGTTGTAAAAGACATTCTAACCCAGGATCCAGATGGTAAGAGAGGTAAGTGGATTGCTGTTATTCTTGAATATGATTTAGAGATTAAACCCACTAAGCTTATCAAAGGTCAGGGTCTAGCTAGGTTAATGGCTGAATCAAATTGTGAGGTTCTTGATATTAATATGATTAATGCTTTGGATGACCAAGAAGAATTCTCAACCCCCATTGTTGAAGATTATTTTGCGAATTCTCCTTGGTATACTAATATTGTTTATGTTTTGCTTAATTTAAACACACCTCCTGGTTTATCCAAAACAAAGGCGAGATTCCTAAAGTTAAAAGCTGTAAACTATTGCATTATTGATAAATGTCTTTATTGGAAAAATGCTAGTGGTATATTGCTTAAATGTTTGCCTGAGTTTGATGCAAAAAAGATTAAGCAGGAATTCCATGAAGGAGAGTGTGGAGGCCATCTGTACTGGAAGTCAACAGCCAACAAAATTTTGAGGGCTGGTTTCTATTGGCCTACTCTTTTTCCTGATGTACACAAACTGACAACCACTTGCCATAAATGCCAATTGTTCGAGGGCAAGAGAAAATTGCTACCCCTTCCTCTGCATCCAATTACTGTTGAAGCCCCTTTTCAACAGTGGGGACTTGACTTCATAGGAGAAATCCACCCACCATCCTCTGCCCAACATAGGTGGATCCTTACCGCCACAGACTACTTCACTAAGTGGATAGAAGCCATTCCATGTAGACAGGCCAATGACTCAGTTATCATTAAATTCATAGAAACCAATATCCTTTCCAGATTTGGCTGTCCTACCAAGATCATTACAGATAATGCAGCAGCATTTGGATCAAAGAGAATGGTAGAATTCTGTCACAAATATCAGATAACATTGGGACACTCCACAGCCTATTACCCTCAAGGTAATGGACTTGCGGAGTCTTCCAACAAAAGCTTAGTGAACATAATAAAGAAACTGTTGGAGGACAACAAGAAGTCTTGGCACATAAAGCTGAACCATGCACTCTGGGCTGACAGATTGACATTGAAGAAATCCATTGGCATGTCACCCTTCCAGCTTGTGTACGGTACTGATGCAATCTTTCCTAACAGCCTTGGTGTACCAGTAATGAAGTTAATTCAAGAGTTGCAGACTGAAGAGAATGACATAATCAGAAGAATAAATCAGACCATCCATCTTCAGCAAACCAGGGAGGAAGTGTACAACAAAGCATTACAGAAGCAAGGCAATATCAAGAATATATTTGACAGAAGAACAAAGGCCATCAATTTCAAAATTGGGGACAAAGTCTTAAAGTGGGACTCCAAAAGGGAAGACAAGGGAAAGCATGGTAAATTTGACAATCTATGGCTTGGCCCTTACTCCATTCATTCAGTTGCTGGGAACAATGCATTCTTCTTACAAGAACTGAATGGAACATAATTGTTTGGGGGTCCTGTCAATGGCAGGATGCTTAAGCATTACCTGTCTTAAATTATTTCATGTTTGAAGCCTTTTTACCTTTTCCATTGTAAATACTTCATCCACCATTGCATTTAAAGTTATGAAAAATCAAAAAATACAAAAACAAAGAAAGAAAGAAAAGAGGGCAGACATGAAAAACAAGAAAGGCAAGGCCCCATGCCAAAAAAGAGAAATGAATCTGAAAGTGTGCAAGCTTAAATGCCACTCCTTGAAACACACTTCTAATTGGTCAAACTGTTTAATCTTGGCTAATTAGCTTTCAATTTTCTGCTGATAGGGTAGCAAATTTGATTTGCCAAACTGTTTAATCTTGGCTTATCAGTAGATAGAGTAGGGTAGAAATTAAGGTTCAAACAAACTCAAAATCTGAACCAAAGTTTCCAAAGAGATGACTCAAAGCTACTCTAATTTCTGAGTCAGAGAGAAAAGACCTGGTTCTAATTCGCTCAAAACTTGAACCAGAAGAGAAGCAAAGATAGCTCACAAAAAAGAAAAAGCAAGAACAGAGCTATGGAAATAAGAAAAGGCCATGACAAGAAACTTTCAGATCTTAAGCCTTCTGTTTTGATTTTCAGTTTTCTGCAAATAATAATCTATGTGCAGCTTGCCTTTATGCCATAGATCATAGCAAGTCAAATAGCTCAATCTTGACTTGGCTATTTTTAAATTTCTGTTGTAGAATTTAGAGAATAAAAGTTTGTTGGACTGTTTAATCCCAACAAACAATAGAATAGGTAGAGGAATATCTGAGCTCAACTGTTTAATCTGAGTTCAGGGAGAAATAAGGAGTAGAAGTAGATTAGATTTCCTGTTTTCAAAAGAATAAAATGTTGTGTAAAGAGTTTGCCAATCCAAGTGCACTCTGATGAAGAAAAAATGTTAGATCAGTAGGATTGGGGTAGGTAAAGGTTGTATTGATGAAATTCATCTCTCTTTCATGACTGACATTATTTGGTCCAGAAGGAAGCAAGAACAAGTGCTGGGTCAGACACCAGTCAGCATCCCAGAGAAATCAAGTCTGAATTCTTGATGCCTTCAAGAAGGCACCATCCCCAAGTGGAGCCACTGTTAGCCACCTATATTTTTCAATTATATCAGCTGGTGGCTAAATTTTCTTGGCAGCCTTCAAGAAACAAATTCAGGCCTAAAATTGTTGATACTTGAAGTCTGTTGGTAAGATTCTAAACTACTGATTGGTTCTACATACTCTTCCTCCTCTCTGCCTCTGATGTTCCATGAAAATCCTAATCGAATATTGATGCATCCTCCTCCTTTTTCCTCTCCCCTTCTTCCATCTTTCCTTCATTTCTTCAAGTCTCCTTTCATCCATAAAAACCCCATCAAACCCTTTTATATTCCTTATTCCTCCATTAATCTCATTTCCTAAGGTTAAAAACCCACTTTTTGACATATCGGAGCCTTTCTCCTTTCACAAAAATCAGCTAAAAAACCATAGAAAAACATACGTTTCTATACGTTAGGCGTTATCCCCTCAGGCTAAGCCCCTTTCCGTTTCTTCCTCCATATGCCCCGACGCCAGAAACGTGTGCTAAGACCGCCAGGCGCTTAACCCTCAGAAATAATTTATTACCCGAAAACATTGAAAACCTTTGTAAAACGCAAAGTCGGGTTTATTTTATTTTTCCACCAAAGAAAATCATATTAAAACTCAGCCGTCGATCTGTCCCACGGATCAACGGTGCGGAGTGTACCCCTCATCTGGTGGACCCCCCCTTCACCGCGCTGTTTTCCATTTCCACCGGTTTTGTGCCCGCACCACCTTTCGTCCGGGAGCGGTTTTATACCGTCGGCCAACGATCCCACACACTGGCTAACACGTGTTCGCCACTTCATCCCAAAACCGCCGTGCCATGTCTATTGCCCGCGCGTTAAACCTCGTCCTGTGGCCATGCAGCGGGATTCATCCCCGCCGTCGGATCTGGGCCCTCCCATCCGACGGTCCCTGACCGCCTTTTCCTCTCACCCTTTAATGAATTCGCCCGCCCGTTAAAATCTCTCTCGACACGTTTGAAAGTCGGTTCCCACCGTCGATCTCCGCAGATCGACGGCTCTCTTTTTTTCTCCCAATTCCGTCGCACGGCCCATCTTTTCCTCCGTTGACTGTTCAAAACACCCCCGACCGTTGATCGCCATACGATCAACGGCTCTGATCGCTCCTTTCTTTTGCACGCCTTCCGATGCAGTCTATCCATATAACGCAGGATTTTCTTATTCTTCTCGTATTTTGCAGGGAAAAGTCATTTGTTCGTGGTTTAAACAGGGCTCTCAGACCAGGGGGGTGACGATCCTCTATGTCTAAATTTCTCTGTAGAAATCACCTACAAGGTCGGTTTTCACGTTTCATCGATGTTTCTAACGGCATTGATGCCTTTTTCTTATCTACACAACCCTGCATAGCAGAGAATACCGGCGAATCGACACAGGGAAAGGATGTCCGACTTTGAAGACAGAATGAACCAGAGCAGCATTTTTATGAATAAATTGACGGGGATTACGGCTAAGACGGTTATCAAAAGCCTAATCCCCGGCTTCGAACACAGATTAAAGAAAAACCTAAAAGTGTTCGTCAGACGGATCGCCTCCACCGCCATACTTTGAGGCAAATTGATTCCTCAATCACCACAGTGCCACCTATTGCCTCAGAATGCTCAATCAGAGGATGAATTTATTGAACAAGATCAGATATTATGCCTCGGAACAACCAAAGAAGTTATTACTGCACCAGATTTCAATGACAGAATGTTTGCAGAGTAACCCTAACAGTACGCAGAGCCTCAAAGGTCAACACAAGCTCCCTTCGATCTTACTTCATCAGTGTAAACACATTAATGTAATATAACACCTGTAGAATTTCTTCATCGAACCTCGCGGGGTCAGGAAGACATTAATTCTGCATTGATTGTGTTTGAGATCTTTTTTTTCAGATCTCACCTCCTCATCCTTCTATAAATACTCCAGAAGAAGATGAGTGAAGGGTTGGATTATTTGGTTTTCAATGTAATTGCTGAAGCGTTGTAGCTGTTTCTGAGTGGAAAACTCTTGACTGTAAATAGTGGTTTCATGGGCCCTTGGAGCTCTGCTTGTAACAGATAGATTAGGTTGTGAAGAGAGGTGAATTAAAACATTGGATTTGAAGATTGTAACCGGTTTGAAGCAATCAATACAAGTTGATTTATGGGATCCTGGTCTATGTTGATGGTGATGTTATTCTCACTATAACTTGTCATTTTATTTCAGTTTTCAATTTGTTTCATTTTCCACTATAAAGAACAGTTTAAACAGTGTTAGAATTTGCTGTATACCAGTGATCTTCTCTGGCTGAAAAATCTTTATCCCAATGTTTTCTTCTTATTGTGTTATTTAGAAATGATTTAATTCAGTCCAAGCACAGAGATGCTGGCGTTCCCTCATCTTTCGTCACTGCTGAATGTTGTTTTTAAATGTTACTTTCATATATGTTGTGTAAGGAATGAATTGAGGAAATCAAAGGTTAGCCCTGAGTCCCTTTCTTGTTTGCTCAACTATTTGTCTGTTTCCCTTAGGATGTGTCAAAAGTTGACTAGTTTCAAAGTACTTATCAGATCTTGGGCCATTCTGTGTTATCTTGGTGATTGTCTTGGAAGCAACTAAGTAAAGAAGAACTAAGATGAGGAGAAAGGTGAGCCCTGCCCGCTAGTTTCTGCTCCAAAGGTTGCCTTCAAGTTTCCCTTTGTTTTAATTTGTTTTCTATTAGAAGTGTATCAAAGGCTGGATAGTTTCAAAGTACTTACCAGATCCTAGTTTGCTTCTATGTTTTCCTTAAGTGCCTGGTCAAAGGCTGGCTAGTTTCAAAGTACTTACCAGATCCTGGGCTGCTCTTTGTTCTGCATCTGTTAATTCCCTTTCTTTTTGTAATCACCCCATTCCATAAATCATACTTCAAAGAGATCCTTAGGCCTAGATGACTTGCCCCATAGATTACTCTTGAACCTGGATGTTTCAATTAAATTCTCTTATGACTCCATAGCCCAATGGATTGAAAACTTTCCATCATCTTTCTTTAGAATCAAAGCTTATTCTGTTCACTTGCAACTTCTCACCTTTGAACCTATTTGCATATAGATCTTTCCGTCTCAGACAGCAACTATGTTCAACCATCTGAGAAAACCAAACAAAACCCTTGGTCTTCATAACTAGCCTAATATCATCCCCCTAAACTTCAAAGACAATATCCATCTTTGTACATATTGGAGAGATCCCTCTCCGGATTCAGGAGGGCTAGATCCTAGAATCCCAAAGTTGGTTGAAATGATGTTAACTCTGTAATCGGACTTTGCCAATCTTGCTTGTTACAAATAGACCTCTAGGACAGTATAGTAATATCTCCATC